>VWYE01017904.1:0-242084 GCA_013398995.1 Alaudala cheleensis
TGCAGCTGTTGATGGCTTCCCAGCACTGCCTTGTGTTCCATACAGGCCAGACGTATATGTATGTGCAGCCTGTCTCAAAGCCTTCTGGAGCTGCATGGTGATGCAGATGGAGAGGTGGTCGGCATGTCCCTCTCTGTGGTCATGAATGTGCTCCAGAACAAGGACATCCTTCTAGGCAGCACCATCGCCCCAAAGCTAGCTGAGCGACTCCTGTCACTCTTTGGAAACGTAAGGCTCTGTGCCACGGGCACTGGCTGCTGCCCAGAAACTTTGCACCCTGTGGATTTTGAGGCTTTTGCCCAGCTGGGCTGGAGAAGTTGGTGCTGAGGTCTTTTGTGCTTCCTTTCCTTCAGGACAACAGCCATGTCCAGCTGCTCTCCATCCAGCTTTTTCAAAAGGTGATGGTCTTGGTAATGGATGAGGGAAAACAGGCCCTGAAGACAATTGTGAGCCAGAGCCTGCTCCCACTCTTCTTGCACTGCCACGAGGTGAACCAGCGCGTGGCAAAGGTGAGGTTCTGTGTGTGATGCTGGTGCATCCCTGGGGAGGGGGCTACGGCTGCCTCCTGCCCTGGCACCTCGCGGCTTGCAGCCTCCTCCTGGCCTTGGCTCAGGCAGGCAGGTCCTGTGCCCCGGGCTGTGCCGCCATCTCCCCGTCTCTGCTGCTCTCCAGGCCTCTCGGGAAACGCTGCATTGTGCGGCCGGCTTCCTCAAGAGGAGCAATCTGGAGCATGTGCTGAAGACGGAGAAGCTGTTGAAATTCGCCGAGTGCCTGGTAAGGATGGCCTGGAGAAGCTCGAGCCTCAGCCCGGAGAAGCCCCCTGAGGGCAGAGCTCAGCGCGTAGGGTGGGCAGCTGCGGCCCCTGCCCCGTGCTGCTGGACCCAGGGGCGCCAGCCTGCGCCACACACGCCGCTCCCTTCCCTGGGCCGTGCGGGCTCTTCTCCTGGCTCCTGTGGCCCCGAGCCCGGGAACCGACGCGGCCCCAGCCCTGGGGCTGCGGGGCTGTGGGCGGGGCGGCACTGCGGCTCCCCGGGGAGGGGCTGAGCCCGCGCCGAGCCCTGCCCTCCTGCCGCTCTCTCCAGCTGGTAGAGGACGAGAGCCGAGCGGCCGAGCACCTGCGGCGGGCCCTGCCGTACCTGGAGAACCCACAGAAGCCCCTGCGACAGGCGGCCATCAGGTTCATTGGTGAGCCACGAGCCCGGGGTCCCTCCCCACCCCGTCGCAGCTCGGCCCCAGCCGGCCGGGGCTGAGCCCTGCCGGGCCAGGAGGGCATGTGGCCACGGCGCTGGCTGCGCCGCTGCGAGGGAGCTGTGCCGCTGGGGCTGCGACAGGCTCTGTGTTCCCAGGGATCGCCGGGGTGCTTCTGATGGGGCAGAAGCGAGAGCTCCAGGCCCTCAGTGAGGGTGAGTGAGGGCAGCGAGCTGTCAGCGGGGGCTGCCGGGGGGAGCTGCAGTCCCTGTCCCAGCTGCAGAGCTTCGCTGCCTGTGCGGCCAATGGGTGGGGTGGCGTGGGCAGAGCACAGAGAGATTTCAGGGACGCGGGCGCGGCGATTCGTGGCCAGCACCTCGTGGCTTATCCCGTTGGCCCCTCCTCTCTTGTGGCCATGGCAAAAGCTGGGTAGCATGGGCCTTGGCAGGAGGCTCTCCTTGGATTCCCGCAGATCCGGGCTCTGACCGTGGCTCTGTTCCTCTCTCTTCCAGCTCTTCAGGCCCTGAAAGAAGACGACAGCCCCTCTCTGATAAGCCTTTATGTTCAACTGACGTTCGAGAGGCGAGCTGCAGAACTCCGTTCATCTGCTAGCTCAGAAGAACCAGTGTCCGTCGGAGACCTCCAGCTACCACAGAAGATGAGACCACCTGGACACCAGAGGAGACCAGCTGGAGCTGCAGGCACAGCTGATGGTTGGCCCGGCCAAGCCTGTGGGAAGCTGGCATGGCATCAGCCCTCTCCCCGCCTTCCAAGCTCCCTATCCCCTTTTCTTCCCACCACTCTTCCTCCCTTTTGACACCTCTGTGGCAGGCCAAGAGGCTGCACCAAGCCCAGCCGCTTTGCCTTGGAGAGGCAATGATTCAATATGAGCCTCTCTAACCACAGCAGGCTGACAGCTTTAGGCTCACCTCCCCCTATTGGTTATTGTTAGGTAACAGGCCCTGGTGAGCTGAGCTTCCAGAGTGTTCTGGAATGTTCACCCCCAGAGGCTTGTCCAGTTACTTGTATGTTAATGTTTCACTCCCAGTTGGTCACCCCAGTTGTCTGTTACCCTGTTACCCCCTGTTATTGGTCCAAGTTGTAAATCCCACCCCTGTTGAAACATATGTAAGTCCCTGCTGTCCTGAGCTCCAGGTTCTTCCGACCCAGAGATCTTCGGAGCCCTCTGCCTGAAGAACCCATCTTGTCTTTTCTCCTGCGCTGCCTGTTCTTCCTCCACCATCGGGATTCCCTGAGACCTTGCAGCTGAGGCTGCTCACAAAAGAGCTGAAATCCACCCTTGTGTGCCAGTGTGCCTGGACCCAAGGGTGCCTTTCTCAAAGCCTCTTCCAGGGATCGTCGCGGCACCACCCAGTACCACCCGGCCGTGCTCGCGGCACACCTCCCTCTCTTCAGCCCTCAGACCATGCCCATTGCCTTTTGTCCCTCCCCACTCATCCCTTTGCTTTGCTTTCCATTAATAAAGAGTTTGGCTTGTTCACTTGATCTGCATCTCTGTGCAGCTGAAGCAATGCGAATCCAGAGCCCTGGCGCACACAGGCCTCTCGTGCCCTTCTCTTCTGCGCCGTCTTTGGTGCACAGACACTGAGCCACGAGGGCACATCAGGCTGGAAAGCTCCTTGTGCTGAAGGTTCAGTTTCACAACACTGGAGTTCAAGGTCTTGCCAAGCTCCCTGAAGGTCCTGGGTTTTAGAAGAGCCAATTTGAGTGGGCTCTGAAGCCAGCTGTGAGGGATTCCATGGCAAGCAAGCACAGAGGGCAAAGGAGCTTGCAGTGCTGAAAGTTTTCAAGAATAGCTTCCTGAAAACACAGCTGTGCTCCATCCGTACACAGGCTCGGGAAGAGGGCATTAGCAGAGACCAGCTTTGGGTGTGCCTGAGAGCAAATGAAGCAGCAGCACGGCAGCCCAGACTGGGCGACCGTGCCGGTTTCCGGAGTGCTGCCCAGCAGTGCTGGGATCCCGGGTGCAGTTGTGGTCCCCACAACTGAGGAATCGCAGCCCTAGTCATAAAGCCATCCAAGTGAGAGCAGAGGGCAGGCACCCTTCCAGTCTCACTTGGGCACGGCTGCAAAGCAGCCCCTGGTTTTCCTTCTTTTGCCTGTGTTTGGGGTTGTGCCGATGGCAGAGCCAGCCAGATTATGCTCTTGTGTTCCAAAGCCCATTGAGAGCGGGCATGAAAAGTGCTTCATTTAGAACGGAGTGTTTGTTTCTTCTGTCATTCTGATGGCCTGTAAGAGTTGAAAAAAATTTTCTTAAAAGGAATATATTTTTATTCTGATACCCAAGTTAAAGTGTTTTGCAAGATGTTTTATGACCACCTCAATGCTTAATAAGGTCTTTTAAGACTTAGTCATCTTAGATATTTATATAGATTGCTGTAGTTTATTTCTTTTGTCATTTAAGCAAGACTGATGTTTGTTAGCATATTTTTAACTGAAAATTGTATCCCTGATTTCTTTCTGTCACTGTCCGAGGCAGTAATAGTTTGGTGAAATACCTAATGCTTGTAAATCTTAGAGGTTTTAAATTTTGCATTGCTTTTTTTCTGATGTCATCTGAATGCAGTAGACATTCCCCATCCCCTTCCCCTATATTCATTCATAAGACAAAGCTTCAGCTGATTCAAATAACAGTATGTTTTATTTTTAGCTCCTGCTATTGGTTTTCCATATCGCAATGTCAGTGAACTGAAAGGACAGAGGTAAAAGCTTTATGATAAGGGTGAAGTAATATTTTTCTCAGGGGAAAACCAACAATACAACCCTGCCTCACAGTGCTCAGTGGATGGTTTAATTTACCTTTCAGTGTGTGGTTTCATTCTCTTTTTCATGTTAATAATTCTAAGAGACAACTCATTTAAAACTGTTAATTTTTGGCAGTGTTTCTAATAGAAAAATATCCATCAATAACAAAAAAAGAATAGTGAAATGTGCTTCATTTCCAGCATACACATAAACATTTTTGAGTTTTAAACCAACATTTTTAGGTTAAAAGAAGACATGAAGATCTCCTAGATCAAACAGTATTCATTAGCACTCTGAAGAATCAGTTTAAAAAATAATGCAGAATTCACTTTTGGTTTTGTTTAATTGGGTTCTTAAGTTGCTATTACATTGCAGTTTAAAATCCAACAACAAAAAAAACTTGTGTGTCTTATGTTAGAGTGAAAAGGTCTTTGTACATTAGTGTACAAGACTGCATCATTTAAACTGCTTCCGCATTTAGGGGGAGATGAAAACACAGGCTATCTGGATATATCTTTCCTTCTTCCTCAAAGTTTGTGTACCTTATACAACACTTCTACGATTCAGGAGTTTGATTTCCTTCTTGAGTGTTTTCATCCCTTCACAAAGGTGGTCTCAGTCTCCCACAATAAGTTGGTAGTTAGCACATTTGCTTTGAATATTAGAGAGACAAATTCAATACCTGCTTTTTCAGAAGTGGATCCAAATACACATCCCAGGTGTTTTGGGAGAGCACCCAGAACACCTGCTTCCATACGGTGTTGCAGCACTGACTTGGAAAGGCAATGCAGAATCCTAGTTCTAGTTCTAGTGAGAGGCAATCAGGTTCACATTAACTCTGTTAATGAGTAACATGGCAACACATACGATGTTTTGCTAGTAAAACATCATTCATTATCCTGATATACAAAGGCCCATATCAAGTTGATCTTTACTGAGGAGGTGAAGGGCTGTGTGTAGATGGGCAGTTTGGCTTTTTTCATTGCAAAGCTATATTCAATTATTTTTCCGTTTTCTTTTAAAAATACTTAATTGTTTTCCCCTAAGAAATTGTATCCATATACATGAAGACAGCAGTACTGTTGGGAAAATGTCTCAGGTATCATGACCCTAATCTTTCTCTCAAATACTATAATCTGCAAGTCCCTGCTCTTTTATCTGGACTAGTATTGTATATCCTGATAGCTGTCTTTCTTTTCTTATCCAAGCAGCATTTCTTTTAAGCTTCCATCTACTTTCAGTTTCCATTAGAGCTCTGAGATTCATTCTCACTCCTCTGTCTCTTACAGATTGTCCTCAGGCCACCTCATCTGCTCCCATTTACAGATGATATCACTAAATACCACCCCTGAACTGACACCTTCTAGATCTTCACATTGCACTTCACCTTTCGCTGTCAGTCTGCTTTCTGTCACTGTTGTGCTGCTGCCAACTCAAATTCAGACTGGCAAACTCATGTTTATGCTCCAAAGCCCTGCACATCTCCAGTGAAATGTGATTTGAGTGGCAAATTACCTCTCTTCCATCCCTTTCGATGATAAACATACAGCCACTACTCCAAGACCTAGGACAATTTTTTCTTTCCTACGAAGAACCTGCAAAATACATAGTCAATGTTCAGTTGTGCTACATGGGAAGTTTCAAGTTGAACAGTCAAGATGGAAAGACCCTTTATCTGTGAAAGCATTGCTGATCTTAGGATCCCTTAGTGGAAATTGAAGTGTTGTGCCATTGAGGAAATTATTTCATGCAGGCACAGCTTTTTTGAGACCATTGATGCTTCTAGACAGCTCATAGTTTTATTTCTTGGTCATTATGTTCAGTTCATCCTTGCAAGGGAATGATGCTAGGGCATGCCGTTATCACCAGGTAGGTAACATCAGTTCTAATATCAAAGGCTAAAAGATATTGCAAGCAGCAGTGAGGACGATTGCTGCGTGCTGCATTTTTATTACAGATACTGCACTGTTGTATACATGAGTACTTCCTGTGCTCTTCAGTTGATCAAATTATGACATATGGGACTGTTGAAATAATTATGAGTTGAGAATACAAGTATAAAGATCCTCCAGAACAGACTGTATTTCTGTAATGCATAATTAAAATGTTCATGTCAGCAAATACTATTGATTGCACTTGATAGTTCGTTATGCTACTTTTCCATTGAACTGGCAGAGATACTAGCCAAAAATGGTTAGATTTTTAATAGAAAGGGACTGGAAATATATGTCATGTTCTCACTTTGTCTCCTTACCTATAATTTGACTTTGTATGTATATTCTTTAAGGGTAAGTATTGACACCCAGAACACTTTTGAAGAATGTATAAGTATATAAATATAAATTCTTTGGCTTTCTAAATATGATCAGTCAATAGAAAAGTGAATGAGCTCACTGTATCTTGCATGGTGAATAACGTTCCTTGCAATAATGTTTACACCTGGAAAGACACCGGCCATCTGTGGCTACATGATAAATCATAACACAGATTTTTTTTTTTTTTCTCTCTGTTGCCTTAGAAGATATAATGGTTTAGACACAATTTTGCTTTATTCAAAACAGTGTGGTATAAGACTGACTTTCGTAAAGCCGTTCCTAATTCATGTCATCCTTTATCATAAACAGATTTAAGTTATTAAAACACTTAAAGGAAGTCTTCTAAAATAGTCTTCTAATATCCCTTCTAATTTTATTTCTAAGACCTTTTTTGTCTTCCTCAGCCTTGCTGCTCTGAGTCTCTGAATCTGAAATTTTGTAGGATTTTCTGCCTTGTTCTGGTGCTGCTCCCAGTGAAGTCAGCAATGGCCTAGTATTCATACACTCAGTACCTAGAAATACATTAAAGATCTATGAAAGACTTTATTCTACGTTGGTAAAGATATTAATATGCTCTGTATTTAGTAGGCAGATTTTCCTTCTGGGGAAGTGTAATTTAAGTGTAATAGTATAATTCCACATTTCTTTCATTGAAATGGGCTTATTAACTATGAAAGATGTTGTGGCTTGAAACTTGAAGTAACTGGATATTAACTGCTTTTATCAAATTGGGAAGAAAATTTGCTGAGTTTCATTCAGTTTGGTTTGGTGGGTTTTGGTTTGTTTTTTGGGGGGAGGATTTTTTTTTTGGTTTTTTGGGGTTTTTTGTTTGGTTGGTTTTTTGTTTGTTTTTTTGGTGTGTGTGTTCTAAACTCTTTTTTTTCCATAAACATGAGGTAATCTAGCAAGATTGTCTTCCCACTGCTTCATCCTGTTTTTTAATGCAGACTGAAGTGAAAATGTCTGTCTTCAGGTTTTGTTCAAGTGAGGGAAAGCAATGGATGAAAAAAAGAGCAGGAAAGTGTGTTTCCAGTGATTACAGCAAAATCACCTTGCTATTCCCTATTCCCTTTGTTGAAAGAAACATGCTAATTTCAATAGTTGGCCTTCTGCCCCTGTTGTTTAGCTCTGTAAAAGTTCTTACCCACAAAGCACAGTATTGCCCTCCCCATGGGGTGCTACAATACCAGGCAATTAGCTGCTGGTTCAGTCTTGAATGCCAAGCTGGAAATGACATGACAATTTCAGTATCATTTCACTCAAAGTTCAATGCTATTCAGCTCAGCCCTTTTCAAAACACATTAGACCTTCTTCAAAAGGAATAAAGAAAATAGTTTTCTTAATTAGCTCTTCTTGACTCCTGAGAGGGGTTCCTTTGTCATTTAGCCATGACACTCTGACCTCAGATCTTTTTGTTTGATTTGTGTGATTTCCTGTATATTGCATGATTTGTGTGATTTCCTGTATATTGCATGAATACTGACTGTCCAAATAATAGCATTTGAAAGTACTCAGTTGGCTTAAAAAACCCATGCTTCCAAAAGTTGTATAATATTTTTTAAGAGCGCGTTTCTAGACCATCTTTATGCTACAGTCTAGACGCTGTCCAGCTTCTAAAGGTACTTAGGCAAAATTTCTAAGACATTACAAATATAGTCTTATTGTAATTTTCAGCATCAATTAGGTTCAGAATAAGTTTCTGTTACCTTAATGGTTCAGATCTAGTTTCTTTGTGCATGAGATTCATATTTGCCAGTTCTGTAAGATTCTAAAAGGAAATTGAAATCATTAGTGCAAGGACATGGAACTCTACTCAGTGATGCATTCATGATGCTTGTGACTAGGCAGTGCTTTTCAAACATTCCCTGCAAAAAAAAACAATTACAGATGCTGCAATTTTAAATGTTTTCTAACGTTATGGAACCAAAATTTCTAGAGGAATGTTAAATACTAATTTACATAAAATGAAAAAGAAATAGAAACAGGCTGTTTTAAACCCAAACATTTAACAAACTAACTCAAAATATATTTTACATAAATGCAGCATGAAGTCATGTGACACAATAAAGTAGTGGTACAGAATAAAGTTTGAATGTTTTTCAATGCAGTGTCTTTAGGGCTTTTCTTAGTATAATGGAGCATATCTTCAGAGATTGTGTAAGAATTTGAGTATAACTTTAGACACTTTTTACTTTTCCATTTAACAACAAAGTGAAGTTTATATTTGCTATGGACAGAGACCATTCAGGTGAAATACAAGTCCATATGTGAAGATTCTTATAATACTTTGGGGAAAATTAATTAATCTACTTAATTTAGTTCTATCTAGACATTAACATTTGAAGAGGAAGAATCTTAAAGAAAACCTATTTCACAAGAACTGTATCTGTCATCAGCAAATTTAATATTAAGATTCAAGAAAAGTTTATTCTTGGGTGAAAGTTACTGATTACAGAGTTGTTCATTTATTGTGAGCAGATTAATCAAGCATGAAAGATAGAACTCTATTTTTAGCACAAAATAAAAAGGTAACTGGTTGAGTCATGAGAAATGGATCACAGATGTTTTACATTCAGGTTGTAGTACAAGTGGACCATTAGTATTACAGAGAGATCACAGTTCTTTATTTGCTATATGAGAAATACATCAAGATCCATCAAAAATCCTGACAGCAACAGCCAACAGCAGTGTCAAGGATATGGCATTACCATGTGAGTGGGATTAGTTTAGGTCAGGAAAAAGTGGAGATGTTCCCAAAAGTATCCTCTCAATGAATAAACACGATTTTACCAAAAGAAAGTACAGCCCGGAAAAAAGGACCCATCCTACTGTGTCTAAAAGATACGGAAATACAGGAAAAGCTTCCAGGGAGTTTTCCAGACCATTCTTGACTTAATTGATAGAAATTCATAATGTGATGTATTCCAGAATTACATTTTATGTGATTTTATAAATCTATACTAAACAGCATACATCTGATAGCTTAGACCTGCGCCTTCCCATATACTTCTAAGTTCACAGTGCTGGGATGAGAACAGGGTTAATAACTGCCTTGTTTTACCCTTCTCCCAACTGCAAATGAATGCAAGATCAATGGTATCATTACTGGTCTTTTTCCTGCATCAAAGTATTTCTGACAATGTGCACAATGAGCGTAAGAGGATGATTTGACCTCTTTATTGTAGTGGGATGTGGCAATTAATTTTTTATTGAAGTTTCAATTAGCTTTTCTCTTCCCATAATGTTTTACCCAAATCCTTTTTTCAAGTTCTTACTGAGGTTACCAGAAAAGATCCTCTAGGCATGACTGTGTAAAAAAGTAGAGGTAAAGAAAACAAATTATTTCTATTGTGTTCAAAATTGAGGTCACTTTAGGTTAACTGAATCAGATTCCTTGAAGAGATGAAGACTTTCCACATCATGAAGAATCATTCAGAGAATTCTAATTGAAAAAAGAAAGACACCAGCCTCTGATAAAAAGAGTAAGATACCAAGATTAGTACAACTGAACAAGAAAACCTGAAACAGATTTTACAAACTGTTGCCTTTATGACCCTTTATAAAAGAAGAATTGCCAAATGAAAAACAATGGAGAAAACCCTGCAAATTACATTTAGGTGTCTAAAATCCTGGACCAACTAAAGAACAAAGGAATTAGGTCATACATTTAGAATTCTTATGCATTGGAAATACTTCAATGCTAGCCGAAGTGTTAAAGAAAAAGCTACAGCAAAAAAAAAAAAGTTTCTCATAGAGAAAATTTTGAATTTCTTTTCTCAGTACTTACTTTTGCTAAGTTTAAGATTTTTTTCCTTGAAAAACTGTTATTTTTGTTATGCAAGTCTTCCTGAAAAACATAGTAGTTAACTGAAATGTTGTATTATTAATGAAAACTTAAAACACTCTTTTTCCAATCTTTAGCCTGCATCATGCAGAACTTATTTTGTAATGAGCAATTAAGCTACTTTGAGGAAAGATATGTATGTTAAATATAGGAAATCTGAATTTATTAGCCCTTGTATAAGTGGTAAACCAATATTTACACTTAGAATCAGCTTTACTCAATACCAAAGCTATGTTCAAAAATATAGCACTATTGTGGGGTCCTCTGTTCTCTGTGAAAGTGTATGTAATTTCTGAAACTTTGTCTCTGGAATGTGAATGCATTTGAGGAGAAGAAGTTCATAAATGACATAGTAGTATCTTCCATAAGGATGTAACTCATTCTTGCTGTTCTGGCTAAGACGCCAGCAAACCCATTTTCACAATGATAATGCAAATATCTTCATAGGTCATTTGACTCTGTCCAAGAAAGGAAGAATAGATCAATGTGTGCCTGTGCATGTGCCTTTGTTGCAGAAAAGTGTTTACCAACTATTTCAGTGGTATTGAGTTCCTTTTATGAAGTACAGGGGAAAATAAAAAGATTCCATGCTGAAATGAGGCTTTGAAAAGACAAAACAGGTAGAAATTAATTGTAGCTTCGGGTCTCATGCTTACCCTCTGATTTGCAATAACAACAGAGATTGTCTGGTTCAATGAAATTAAATGAAATGAATGCAAGTCCTCCAAGGGGGGGGCATCCTGCCACCCTTGCAAGTGAATACTTTGTATGTCCTGGGTTTCCAGCTGGGGGTAACAGTGCCGCCTGATGGATAAAGTTGCTCTCTGGGGTTTGAAACACAAATCTGTAACTCCAGGAAACATGTCTTTTCTTCAGTTCTTATGTGGCCTATAGGGATATTGCAGAGAAGAAAAATGTCAGCCATCTCCACTCTTAACCAAAGCCCGTTGCCATAGTAATAACACCTCACTTTTGTGTTAATGAGGGTCAGACCCTGGTGTAGTTCCTGGCTATCTCTTTTTCTGTGTCTCATGGAGCTACTCTCTTAAACTTTGCAGATGCACACCAGGTAATATGGGTCCATTTTTACTTTTTTAATAATTTAAAAGAAAATAGCTCAAAGCACATCAGTGTTACTGGTGCACATCCCTACATGAACAGCTCAAGGGAATAAATAATTCCTCTAAAAAACATTGCACACATGCATTTTCTCATCTGTCTTTACAAATGTGAAAGTAATTAAAATCTGTGATTGTCCAATGACAATAGGCTGATACAAACATAAGGATAGTTTTCTTCTGTTTTATCTTGTTCTCCCATAAACAAAAAGTGTGGCCATCCGGAAGAATCATTACTTAGGGGATTCTTCCAGGGGAAAAGAGTGTAATGCTGCTGATGGACTCTGCTTTTTCTACATGCAGCAGTGAATGGCACCATGGCTGTCAGGTAAGCATCTCTTTGGGTATGCAGATGGCATCAACCATGCTTTTTATCCCATTTAACTATCAGGTTTGACTATTTCCTATGCTATCATTTGTCATCTGTCCATGACTAAAATAGTTGGCTGCTCTGCTATCCTATCACACTTTTACAGGTAAACCTTGACTACATTCACGACCTGATTCTTTAATTGGTCAATAAGTTACCTTAGCTTGCTGAGCCTCCATAGGTGACTTGCTAAAAGTCACCAATCTTTGTTAGAATGCGCCTGCAGATTAAAATTAATTCCTACTTTTTACAAAAAAATTGTTGTTTTTGCTCACTCTCCATTTTAAACCTTATATTTTTTCAGATGCTTGGATATACTGATTTCTGGAGGAACAATGGGGCTTTTTAAATGAAGCTGTAATTCATGAATATCCTCATGCATTTTTGTTCTGTCGTCCTTGTGATTTGATGGCTATATACATAGAGAAAAAATACAAATATCATAGCTTATCATACTACATAAAGCCCTTCTGAGAATGTGTTTAGCAACAGCCCACTGTTTACAGGGTACAGCTGTGACATTGGCAGTAGAGAAAAAAGGCCTTAAAACCCCATCCATTCATCTACATGGAAAACTCAGAATACTGTTATTGAAGGTAATAATGATCAATGCTACTTTTAGTATTCTAGTTTTCAAATACCATCATAGAAAGTGGATTCCAGAAACCCTAAATAGATAGCACATATGATTTCCTTGCTGTTAGTCTGAACCTCTTGGAGAGTATCATCTGCAGGAGTTAATTAATCTAATTCATAGTGGTAAATACATACATTGCCTACCCTGTTTTACTGAATTTCACTTCAAGATCTCAATTACCTTTGATGTTATCTACAAAAGAATAAAAGGGAATTGGTGTAACTATGAGTAAATATAATTTTTACAGAAGTGTCCTAAAATACTTAATAAAAGTGACTATACATCTGTTCTTGGATCCTTGTTAAAATTAAACAAATAAAGTTTCAGGGCCTTTATCTGCCAAATTGGTGGTGTTATGAAGCAATTCCCTGGGTCTTAAAAGAGTGATCCATTGATCTCTGGATTGTTAGCAACAATCAGGATCATCAATATCCTCCCTACTGACCAGCTGTCCTGACAACTACTGATAACCTCAGATGCCTTTCAGCTGTCAGGAGTAAAGTAATTCTTAGCACTGTTAGAGGAACCATAAAACATTTGAGAAGTTACACAACATTTTTCAGTTGCCCACTGCTTAAATTGTCTTACTGAAATTATTTTGTGTTTGAACTTAATTAGGTTCATGTGCCAATGTAAATAGGCATTTAAAAAGAGACACTTTCCTTTAACCTTCTGCCTTTTTAGTAGGATAAGACCTAAGGATGTGAAAGGACAAGGGTTTTTTGTACCTAGTAGGATATTATTATGCTTCTTAAACTTTTTTTTTTTTCACTATTTCAAGTTCAGGGGGTTGAGTTACTAGTTCATTAATAAATCTCTTAACAAGAAGATTTTTTTATTTTGCTATAAAGGAAGTTAAAAATAGATCGGAAACTAAAAAGTGTTCTAAAGCTAGCAGGAGTGCTTCTATGGCTTGGAGAAGAAACTAGAGTAAAATGCTTGTGAGAATTTGGACTGCACTCTCAAAATGGTCGAGAAAGGTAAGACATAGTAACAAGAGGGGTGTACTGCTCGTTTAATGTATGTTTGTGTACTTGTGGCCTTGCTGCTGGGGGGTTTGTTTTTTCTTTGCTTTTGTATCATCTTATGTTGATTTAGTGAGTTCTGGTTTTTTTGGTTTTTGTTTTCCTTTTATTGTCTAAAAGCTCATTACTTTTTAGAATGCTTTCATAGGGCCTGCCAGCCGTTTGGTTTTGTTGCTATGGGTATCTGAAGAAGTGAAGGAAATATTTACTTGATTAGCATTGGTTTTAGGGATTACTTTTCTAGTCTGCATTAGAACAAACACAAATTTTGAGTTTAGCGTTTCTCTTCAAGGATGAGAACGTGTTTTAGCTGGGATGCTTGTAGTGCAATTTGGTTCAGTAGTGACTGAGGTTTTTAAGAGTGCTTCTGTTGACTATGAATTTAATTGCTACTGTGAATGTGTTCCTTTTGCTGGCTATAGGTTGTTTTTGATTATAGACTTTGTTCCTACCCTCCATGTGTTTTGCGCTGATAATTGATCTTCCACCTGTTTGTTGGCTTTGGATCACTTCATTTTCTTGCTGGAGATGTAATGTTAGGTAATGAAGTTATAGCTTCAATTTTTTTTCTAGTGACCAGATTAGTTTCTCATGACAAGCAAAAGTGATTCATTTCAGATTTGGCAAAGACATATTTGTTTTCAGTTTTGTTTTTTTTGTGGGGTCTTTAAAATTTATTTTCTCGATCTTTTATGCAGCTGAAACTCTGAGGAGAGGTAATACTCAATGTTATAGAACAAGCCTGCTGTTTCAGTAAATATGTTTTAAAATCAGAAAATCTTGCTGTTGGCATTGTTTTATGGTAAAATTAATTAGTATTCTGGAGAAGTATAATCTCCAGATATATTGTATATATTAATTAGGAGAGGTTTCTTTTTATTGAGTGATACAGCCTAGCAAAATGAACCCAAAAATGTTTGTACTTCATTTGAGAAATGGGAAAAACATTTTTATTTTGAGCGATCAGAAAGTCAAATACCTACAATACCCAGAGTTGCTTTGAGCTATGCATATTTTAACTTGTTTCAAATTAGTATCAGAATTTTTTTTTTTTGATATGTGTATATCCTCTAATTCCAAGATGATAAAAACACTGCTGTACTTGGAAAAGAATCTACCTTTAGCAGCTGGTAGTTCCTGAATTTCAATAAATTGTGATGATGCAAATACAATAGCAAATGTTGAATAAACTTATTTTCACTGGAAATTTTAAGAAACAATTTTGCTTGGACTGTCAGTATTACCTAAAGTGATAGCATAGATATGATGCATTAAGGGTATACAGGCTATTTTGCTTACTTGTTTTCATTTTGTGCTAACAAGTAGAGAGATTTTTTTTTCAAAGAGAAATAACAATTTAAGATTGTAATAGTTCAAAATATTTCACATGCACTGATCAGTTCTGCTTTTATTTCTGTCATGTTTTCATAAAGAAAAGTGCTTCAATGCTGCATTTATATGGATGACAACTTAATGCACTGTGCTCTGCAGGCAGAGGAATACAAATGGGGAGAGTTTTGTATCAGCTTCCTCTCTCATCTCTGACATTCTGTATTGCTCTTTTAGACTAATTTTGATGATTTTAAGGCAACCAGCAGAGATCTGTGAAGCAGAAATGGTGGGGAAAGCAAAAGAAAAAGCACTGAATCTTGTTTTCAGAATATGAGTGAACTCTGAATGGCCAAGAATATGGGAACACTATGCAAGATGCTTATGTTATAGTATATAAGAACAAAAAACTTCCATAAGGAAAGCAGTCATATTATTGCACAATTTACTTCTTTTAAATTATCCACAGCTTGAAATGAATGTCTGAAATTTTATACTGAAAAGCAGGAATGGAAGCTACCTTTTTTTTCCTCCCTTCTATCTTTTGTCCCTGGCTTTAATTTTTTTTAAAGCTAAGTAAGAATAGACTCAAAGCACTACAACTGACAAAAATCTGCTAAAACTGAATTTTTGCCTATTTTGTAGAAAGGCATTTAACGCTGTCTTAGTACCATGTAAAGGTTGTTGAACAAGAGCATGTCCTTTATACATTTGAGAGGAATGGTATAGGAGAAGAGTTGAAACTCTGGTTTTCCCTACTGTTGTGTAGTTTCAGTAAAATCAGGAATTGTTCTGGAAATAACATGATCTAAAGCCCAAACTTCATTCTTCCATTCAGTAGTTCTCTGAACAAAAAGTTTTCTCTCTTTCAATAGCAGAAATCTATTTCAATGAGGATGTGGTATCCAAGCTGCAACATGAAATGGAGTTGCTTTTATGAAATGTAGAATTTCATTAAGTTGGACACATGTCTGTATATGGTCAGTTGGTCTGCAAAGGCTCTTGGAAGAGCATAACCAGGGATGTGAAAAGAGTAACAGATGAAACTAGTCTTAAAGGCACTGAATATGTGAGGACTATGAAAATATAACACACATTAGCTTGAATCATAGGCCAGGTTTGCAGGTCTGTGCTTGAAAATACAGACTGACTCACTGAGACACCTACACTTTAGGAAATTGGGTGAGTCAGAATATGGCTTCAATTCTCATGGCTGGGTTTCCTGGCATGCATGAAAGAAGACGGTGGGAATTTACATGGGAGCATGCTAAACCCGGTTTAGTAAACAACCCACAGCTACTTTTTGGTCAGAATCCAATAGAATGATTCTAAATTTATAAAATTTTTTTTCAGAAGAGAGGGGATGGAAAGCAAATGCATTTCTGCCAAGGGTGTGCCTTACACCATATCATTCACCCCCCACACCCCCAAAACAATATTGTCTGGTATATCTCTGAAAGCTCTATAGTAGAAGTTTGTGAAACTGGGAGAGGGGAGGCACACGACACAACACACCACACCATACCACACCACAAAACAACAAATGAAACAGCAAAACACAAACCCCAGCTTGCTAGTAGTGCTAGCTGAAAATTCTAGTATGAGTAACCAGGATGTTTAAAGAACACTAGTAATTCAAGGTTTGTATCTGGTGATTAAACTGGACAGCAAACATTTGCTGAAGGCTAGGAAGGAAAGAGATAGTGACTCTTGGCCAGGAGCAAGGGACTCTTTTGGATTGATACTAACTTCTGTTTGAGATGGTAGAGAATGATAAAATTTTGGCCACTTATGATTTTGTAAAGTAATTTTTCAGTCTAGGAAAGCAAAATTCTTATTTAGCCAAGAAACTGTATGTATTACTTGCATACTGAATTCCTTTTTTTTTTGTATTTTTGTCAAGTGCAAGCCACTGTGCATGTTAATGTAATTTGTTTATAACATTCATGATTCACTCAGTGATCATTCACAAGGAAAGTGCTCCATAAACATTAAAGATGACCTATGGCTAGGGCAACTTATCTTATGCTGCCTGCAAACTTCCCTGCAGTGTAGGAAATGAAACTGGATCCCATTTAGCCCTTGTTTATCTACTTCTCACAACTTGCAGTACAATAAGAAACACTATATGGTGATCTCACAATTCTTTCATGTTACTACTTACTGTATTTTCCCCTCATATACAGACATAGCTGTCCATAAAGATAAGGTATTGTACTTTATTCTGCATTCTTGTTGGAAAGAAGATGAAGATAATACATCTAGATGATGTAGAGACTGTTACTATTCATGTAAGAAGACTGGATATATCCTGGTGTTGGAGGAGGGGCTCAGAGGTATCTGATGCTTTAAATTTGTGGTTTGACTGTTATCTTGCTTATTAAGGCTGAGTCACTAGAAAGGTAAATTTTTATATTTTAAGAATATTGGCTCCAGGAGACAGAAGAGATTGCCTTCTGTGCTGGTTTTAACACCAGCCAGAAATTAAACTCCAAATAAGATCTCACAATTCTAGAGTGACAACAGTTTTTCCTCCCAAAACCACCCCTTCCTGATGGTAAGGTGTGTGGTGTAGAACAACAACTTGGCCATGCCCACACAGTACTTGGCTCCACACCTTCTCTCAACCAAGACAACTTCCAAATCTTGATTAATTCTGTTCTGTGGGGTTTTTTTGTTTGTTTGTTTGTTTACCTAATGGCTTGTTGTAAAAATGTGGAGAAGAAAAAGAGATGGGGTGAAGCATAGTCTTGAAATACTTCAAAAAGACTAAGACTCTTTCAGAAGAGACAATGTAATTGTCCATAAGATTTTCCTGCCAAGATTCTCTTTGCTCTGAATATTTCCAGACAGCCATAGGGGTAGCCTAATTTGAATATTCCAGCACCCTCTGGATATTATTATTTCTGAGTTTATTACTACAGCAAGACACATCTTAGAATCTATTAATATATTTAAATCAAAAATAAGCTTAGTTTTGAGTTTTTGCCATACTTGCCAAATTGTTTTGTTTTATATATTCAAGGTGCCTTTATTAGGCTGATGTTGTGGTGGATGTGATGTACTAAGATGAAAAACATGACTTGAACTCCAGGTTTTGTTCATAAAAAGGATTCTTTAGAGCCTCAAATGCTTCTTTTGTGGAACAAAGTGCAGATTAGAATTTGAACCTCAGTGATTCTAAGGTGTCTGCTTATATCTTGAAGTTGGCTTTCTTCTTCTGACCTAGGTGAAATCCCTTGTGCTGTAGAGGTCATATGTGTGCTTTTTTCAGCCTTCTTTGTTCTAGAAACCTATCATTGTAATTTTATTGATGTAGCAGTTTTCAATCATTTCCCTTTCCTTTATTCACCAGCTCTTGTCCTAGCCCTCTTAAACATGGCTACTGCAACTGATCCCTGTTGCTTTGGGGAGGCTAAAAAAAGTAATTGTGAAACAACTGGACTTCAAACATAATTCCTCCCTATTCTAATAGTTATTTCATGAACATTTGTTTATGAAACAAAATAGTTGTAAACTAATGGAATTTCAAAAGTCCAGAAATATTATTTTCTTTGTCTCTATAATTTTCTTTGTTATTTGTCATGATTGTATTGTTTAGTCTCAGTGTTTGGCCCAATTTACATAGCAGTGATGGTTGTGTTGCTCTTTGCTCACCACTCAGTTGCTGATTCTCCTGAGTAACCTTGAAGAAATGGTCAATAGCTGTTCAGTATGTTCTTCTGTTACAGGAAGGGATTGAAGTTGTATTCAGAAGGGGTTAATTTCACTAGCATGGATAACAGGGAGTTGGTGTCTCTGCCTCATAAGCCTGTAGGAATTACAGAGGCTATGCAGTGCGTAACACTATAGGTAAGGTGTGTATACAGAGCAAAGGAATGACTTCTAACATGCCAATCTTTTTTACTATTATTTTATTTTCAAGAAAATAGCATATGGAAAACTCCATTCTGAAACAATCATTGAGATACCTCCTGTTTCTCACTTTCAGAACAACCTTGTAATTGCCAGTTTTTAAACAGAATAACCTCTTTTGATTTGCCTCTGTGATGTCATTGTCATTTTTCAGTGGAAATATGGCTCCAGGAAAAGAATAAGCTTCTAATGGAAAGAACTTGTTTCCATACTAATATTGAGCAGAACAAAAGCAAGAACTACAAAAGCAAGAAATGCAGGAATGCTTCTCATAGCAAATTTTGTTGAAAATTAAATAACTGCCTAGAGAGCCTCAGTAAGGGTTTTGACAAAATGAATAATATTCTTGATCAACACATAGGAATGTACTTACAGAGAGTGCTGCAGAAATGCTTATGTTTGCATTTATAACAATAGGATTTTTACTGTGCATTTCAATATTTTGAAGTACCCCTCAAACCTAACCTCTCAGCCTTGGTCTTTGTTCTTACCTTCTATTACCTGGTTTTGTCTTTTTCCTACTCTCATCCTTTAGGGGAAATGAAAATGGATGAAATGTTGCCTATAGTTTTATGAAATTGGATCTGAAAGTTACCAAATTAATTTATTACAGGGCAGAGGAGCATTTCTAATGCAAAATAAATGTACTTCTGGAAGCCTTTTGCCCGCTTCACAGTTATCCGTATTATTCTTGGGGTGATCACGGCTCTACCCTTTCTATAAATACCTTGGGCACACAGAAATGATGAAAGGAATCACAAATAGAAGGAGCAAAGATGGATGTAGTAAATTGTAAGCCAGCATTTTTTTAAGAAATGCAGGTGTCAAACATCAAATACTTTGTCTTCAGCGTTTATATTTACAGAGGTGGGTCTAATTCAGAAAAAAAATTCAGATAACTTTTGGGTTTTATTGTTTCCTTGAGGAAAAATTACTTCAAAAGAGCAAAAAGCAAGATTTTGGCAAAAACCCCACATAGAATCGTTTAGGTTAGAAAAATATCTCCTGGATCATAATTCAACACAAAAGCAGAAAGAAGCTGAAATTCGGGTCAGCCAGGGGACGTGATGAGGTCTAAAAATTTTAGAATTTGCAAAAATCAGAATTGGAGGTTGTCTTAAAAGCATGTTGTGTGGTACATTCTTGTAAGCCTTATATTTTTAGCAAAGTCCTGATGGTTTTGTGATGGAGGAAGATGGTTTTAGGAACCTGACCACACTGAAATTTATACCTTCAGAGGAGTGTTGATATATAAACATGTGAGCAGACAGGAAGAGGAACACTGTGCATCAGAATAAATTACTTTTCTCAAGAAAGTTTTGCTGTTGAAAGAAGCTGCTGTGTCTGGCAAAACCTGAGATGTCACTTTTTCCTCTATGTTTGAGTAGCTGTGTATTACACAAATTACCCTTTCTGTAATTTCTCTTTTGCTCCAGACTTTTAATGCAAATTCTTCTTGAAGAAAAGCAGGTCTTTCTCTGTTACTTCTGTATTAAGGCATAGTCTCCTAATAACTGCTCTCTGCATCTGTTGATGAAATCTGCCCCATAGCAGCAGGAAGTTACAAGGACCTTGGGATATTATTAGCATGTGTCTTTCCACTACTGTGCTCCAGAAACTGTTGTGACACCATGTAATGAATATTTTTTCAAGCTGTCAGTATGCAGCTAATGTTCACATTTAGCACTCCCTATACCTGAGGACTGTGTGATAATTTATTTTAACATATCTCAATTTACTTTTACTCAGTTAAGGAAAAAACTGCAACTATTGGGTTGAAATTGCTACACATTTTGTAGAGTTTGCTCTTATTGCAGTTACATCAGTGGTAACCACTTTGTTTTTGGAGGAAAAAATAGCTTGGGGAAAAAAACTGTCACGTGAAACTCAGAGGACCTTGGTGTGCAAGGACGGAAAGATTACCAAAGCAAACACATCTGACACTGGAGGTGTCTGCTTTGCAATACCACAGTTTAGTTCCCTTCCCTGTACTTTCAGCTCAGTGTTGCACTCAGAGTCCTTTAGCTCAGGACTTACTGAAGCATATGCTCAGCTGAGGTAAAAGTGGACATGGCTAACAGTTTAGGTGAGGAATGGACTGTGTTTTCTAGCCTTTATTTGTGAAAATGTGTGTTTACGTGTAACTCATTGCCTGGAGACAGTTCTAGCAGTTCTGTTAGCAGGCTAGTTTGGAATCAGATTCTCCTCCCACCTCTCACCAGTAGAGCAGACCAGAAATCAAGAGTTTCTGATCAGATAGAACATTCTGCTGTGACTGGTGCTGTCAGCTGAATCTCTCTAAAAACCTTTTAGGCATTCTGTAGTCCTGTGAGACAGGGGCTTATAAAAATTGCTATTTCTGGAACCTAGCAGGTGTTCACTCCTGTTAATGATGCCTGAGGCAGAGTGGGGGAACACCCACTGTAATGTGCCCACTCTGTGTCTGCCACTTGGAAGTACTGTATTAGCACTGAGACTGAAAAATTTTTAGAGCATCAGCCACCTAAATGAAGTACACAATTAAAGAAACAAGGAGATAATTTAAGTATAAATGGACCAAATATAAAAAGACAGACTTCCCTATTCTGTTCTGTGAGGGTAAAATATGATCTTGACCATCATTTCAGCAGTGCTCTATTTGTATCCTGGATCTATCACAAAGACCCCAGTCCTGCTAACTGGAAGGGGAGGATGGAGAGTCATGTGTGATTGGACTATTCCTCTTTCTGTGGAGCAATGCAGTTTGGCTCTTTCCAAATATATAAAGGTCAATTGTCATTAAATGTGATTATGAAAGTATGTGTGTAGCAAATGCATGACTCGCTGCCTTGTTCAGTGGGCTACTGCATGATTTTTTGCTATTCATTAAAATGAATAAGGCTGCTTTTGCTTTTCTCCTGCTTTGACTCTGGGTCTTGTAGAAGGAGGCTCTGGGCTGTGAGTACTGAGATGGGAAATTCCTAAAGGGAGGATTTGAGCATGCAGAGGAGGATAGAGCAAACAGGCAACCACAGGAGCAGTGCAGACAGAGAAACAGGTTTCTGGGCAGACCAAGAGCTAAGCTGCTCGAGGGCAGAAGAAATGAAACCTTCATAAGGATTCAAGAGGACTCAGAATTCAACACTAGCAAATAGAACTGGAAGAAAGGGTCCTAGGCAATACTGGACAGAGAGTGCACTTTTATCTGCTTCATCACTGAGTTTTCATCTTCACTTTTTAGAGGGCTGTTGTTTCACTTTTCCTGAGACATGAGTCATCTTTAGAGAGTAAGAACACCTAAGGTGGTTAAAGAAAACATGGCACAATTCTACCTCAGTCATACTTGTTGAGGGAAGATTGAGAATTACTGGAAATAGGAAAGTATGATCAGGAATTACCATGTTAGCAAAAGAAATATTGCTATTTACTGAATAAAATCAGTAAATAATTTCATATACTCGGACTTTACAGTAACCAATAATAGTTGGTTATAGTTTCTGAACTTTGAGAAACAACATCTAACTTCAAAAAAGACTCTTGAACTGGTTAAAATTAAAAATGTGATCTGCACAAGTTCAATGATATTATTTGGTTTTATTCTCTCAGTATTAACACTTACATTCAGGACATTTCTATCTTTCACTCATAAATGTTGCTAGCTCATCCTACTCCTCCACAGGACAACATCATTTTAAAATCCCTTATTTTGTAGCTCATAGTCAACCTAATAATATAAACAATTTAATTCAAATGCCAGATAAACAATAACTTTATTTTGTCCTTGCATTGTATATTTTCAACACTTCAAACTTATTTATTATGATGTTTCCAAACATGACTTCTTATTCTTTTCTGATGACATTTGAATTATTGAAAGATTGCATCTTGACTGCAAAACTCACAGAATGTCTGAAAGAATCTAAATCTATTCCAGGGAGTATAAATAATTCATGCTCAATTCTCCTCTCAGCTGTGGGAATGCTGCTGCTTATTTACAGCACATTTCAAGGGGAAAAAAAATCCATCCTGTTTTATTAACACTTCTCTGCTATTAGATAAAGCCGGTCATGTGTTCCTATAGAAGTTACTTAAATATATTTACTGTAATTAGTTTGAATTAATTAGTTTAATTTTCTATTATAGTTACTTCATTATTCATTTATGCACTTCAATCAAAAACTTTAGGCTCTTTTCTTTTTTAAACATGATTTACATGATTTAGTCAATCGGTGTTTTCCTGTAAGGGATCCCCCATGTTCCCCTTTCAAAAGCTTTCCAGAGATCGGGAAGGATGTGGGAGGCAAGAATTCAAGCTCCCCCAGGCTTTGACTTCTGTCTGCCTAATGACAGTGAATGCATCTGTGTTAACAGGCAAAGTCTTACCATTACTATTCATTCCACCATGGAAAGAAAATAATGCTTTTGAATGTTTCTGTGAATCAAAATTGGCCAAAAACTTTTCAGCTGAGTCTTAGATTTCATTTATTTTTTTAACTTTGCATAACTCCCTTCTTCAGAAATGACCAGAAATTCCAGCCCATCCTGCCAGTGCCCTGCAATAACTTGCTGCTTGATTACCTTCCACAAAGTGTTTTGAGATTGCAGCTAAGAAATGTAGCTTGCTAGATTCCCTTCAGTAAAATGTGTTTGGATAGGCTCTGACTATTGTGTCTGCTTCCATTTGAAGAAATAAAGAGGAAACTAAAAGAGAAATGTTTAATATGCACTTACCCATGCTTCATTTTCTACATTATTGGTATGGAATTCTTGAGGGAAATTCTATGTGTAAACAAACTTTAGGTCTTTCCTTCATACTTCAGATAAGGCATCTCTAAGTGCAGATGTACATATAAACTTGTTAAAGCTAGCACAGCCCTCACAGCCATTATTTTGCACTAATGAGTGATATATTTATAAGGTAGCTTAGGGGACTGATACTGGAAGAAGAGGTGCTGCTGCTACCATTATCTTATATTGACACTTATAATCCTTTTCAGTTACATAAATTGATAAATCCATAGTTCTGTTCTCTGCACCAGAAAAGCTATTTCCCTCTTGTAGCTGTAAATCCAGATGAATCCTATCAATTAGGGGAATGAGCCACAATGAGTGTAAGACTATCTTTCTTTGCTTAGAATAGGACTATTTCAGAGAAAATTATTTCATTTGATACTGGAAATGACATAACTACCTTGTCAAGGACACAGTGTTCCCTTTCAAGGGGCTTTCTCTAATTATTGGTATATACATCTTAACTCACATCTATAGATGTTTTCATTATACATAAAATCTGTAATCCCTTTTTGAGTGTTACTGCTTTTTGGAACTTCTCTCAGCATGTGTCCCACCATGGTGTCTTACGGGTTAACTTAGGTCTGTGGAGGAGTTCCTTGAACATTCTGCATCCACTTTCCAATGGCATTGAGTGGGTGCAGTAGTTCTGTCAGAATCACTCACATTTCTATTCTCTCCATTTCCAGTTTACTTAAGTTAAATACAAAGCATTCTAATAAGATGCATCTTTTTTTTTAACCTCTGACTTGCATCTAGAGAGCCTTATAGACATTTCTCCTACTGACAGGCAGGATTATTTTCCTGACTTGTGAAGATTAATGCAACAAATAAACTTTTGAATTAATTGATTTATTAAGTTTCAAGGGAGGTATTAGCCATCACTCTTTCAAAATGCCTGGAGTGAAAACAAAGTGGTATTGAGTCTTTTAAAGGACTTCTCACAATGCTTTAGGATGTGTTTTTCTGGGCATAAATTATATTTGCGGAATGTTTCATACTCACCCTCTGGTCTCTGGGGCCTGGGATTCCTGAAAGATGATTTTACTAGTAGAGACAGGCCAGTAAGACTTTGAGTAACTCAGTCTTTTCCATGCCCTTCCTTTGGCTGCTTATGTATTTCTAGAATCCTTTCATATTGCCCTTTGCATTTCTTGCCAGTATGGACTCCAGATCAGATTGTGCCTAACCCTTTCTGTGATCCATCAGAATAACTCTACACTTCTCCTGGAATATAATTACATTTTATCAATGTACACTTAAAAGATAGGAAAACCATGTGAGGAATTTAAAGAAGCATATTTAAGAATAAACTTGATCATAGATATCTATATTTGGCTTATGTTTGCCAGTAGAAGATATTATTTGCCACCTTCTGAAAAACACCAAACATGGACTAAATTTATTTGGTGAAAATCTCCTCTTAGCTGTATGAATTCAGTTACCTTGTGCTTTTTAGTGGATTGCTTGACTGACCATGGTATAACAGCATGCAGTGTATATCCTATTATTTATCTGTTGGAAAATCAATGTTAGAAAATTGTGATGGAGGTTCTTCTCTAACCCTGGTTGTTACTATTCACATGAAAGCTTCAAAAAGCTTTCAGAGTCACAGAACAGCTTTGTTTAGAAAGAGTATTTAAGATCATCTAGTTTCAACCCCTTGCCATGGCAGGTTGCTCAAAGATCCTGACCCTGATGCAACCTCTGGCTATTTAGTGATTACCCATCTCTTCACAATGATGACAAGGACATTGAGAAAAGGACATAAAACTGTGTTAGTTACTTGGAAGCACTAAAGGATTCAGATTAGTAGTAGTGAAAAACAGTTGTGGGGTTTTTAAAGTACTTTAAAGAAAAATTGCATGTTCAGAGAAATGCAGTTACTATTTTCATTCTTAGTGTTTGCAAGGTGCAAAACCTAAGTGCTAAAAAGTAAATTCAGTGTTTGATTTCAAAAGTTATTTTCAAGCAGAATCTTTAAACTTCTCAAAGTAACTGTTACTCACTTCTGTTGCTTGTGGGCACTGGTGATGCAGCCAGGAGCATTCTGAGGAGCAGCAAGATAAGAGAGCCCTAGGAGTGGCAATAAGGGACTCTGCTTCTAGTGGAATTCTGTGTACATGGGAATGAGAAGTGCTGGGGAACATGCCACCAGCGTGATCTGCCACTTCTTCTCCACAGGGATATTTTGCTCCTGCATTAGCTCTTAGTAGCAAGCCAGTGCTTTTCACCCTGTCCTTTGTGCTCAGCATCCTGAACACCATCAACTGTTTTCATCTCCTAAACTTAGTCATCAACTGCTGATAATCAGCCTTACTGATGGCTGGCTGAAAGCTTTCAGCACATGTGCTTCCCACCTGACCTGGCCTGTTCTTCAGGACTATTGTCTTTATTTATGTGCATCCCTGTTTGGATGAAAACAAAGTGGCCACTGTGATCTACACTGTGATGATCCTCATGCTGAACCCTCTTTTCCACAGCCTCAGAAACAAGAGGTGAAGGCTGCAGTGAGGAGGATGACACACAGAATAATAATACCAGGATAGAGACAGACCTTGACACAAAACACAGCCTGACTGAAGGCCAGCTCCTCACAGCTGTATGAGCTATTTTTTCATTCTGCCTTTATGTTCTGCTTGCAGAAAATTAACATTGCCTTTCAATTAAAGTAGCATTCCATCCTCTGTAACGGAGCAGCGTAGCACTGCCTGCATTCTTTCTGCTAAGATGTGAGCCCATGAGGAGATACCCAGGTAGCTCTGGCTTTGATTGCCCGGGTGAGGATCACCTCACATCACGTGTCCACTCCCTAACTAGTACACTTTACTGTAGGATGAGTGACTTTTGGGGTCATTTTAGATATCAACACACAGGTGAGCCAAAACCCTCTTGTTTGGCTCAAGAGCAGAATTTCTTCTGTTTGCATTACAGCTGGATCATTTTTTTCCTCACTAGTTGTATAACTTCATTTGGGTAATTTTATATGATAGTACATTTGCATGTAATTAACTTTCCTCTGGAGAAAAATAAGGAAAAAAATCCTAAGAAAACAAAATAGCAGAGTAGTTGTTAGACTTCTTCAGGGAAGGAGATATCTCTGAAGACATGAAATACAGGGGACAGAGTCTGAGTTTACCCAACATTCACATCCATACACTCAGCATTCTGTGGCTCCTGCAGCTTTTCTCTGGAACAGGTTCATACCAACTTCCCGAGTCCTTATGTAGCCAATGCCTCAACCCATCAAATCACACCATAATTTGAATTGTTCCAACTTGGGTCCTTTTCTAATACTTATTTTTCTGCCTCTTGTCCTGCTTCCTGGCCAGATTGGCTCGAGGTTGGATGGAGTGAATGGTAAATTACCAAGAGTCCTTTCTATAAAAACAAAGTCTACCCCAAAGAAAAAGAAAAAAGGAGACAGCAATTGATATTGACGTGGCTTTCTGGACTAGGATGTCTCCTGGTATAAACATCTCCTAACTACTAAGAGCAGTAGCTAAAAACACTATCAATATCTCTCAACCCTGCCTAGAGTCACACTGTAGCCTACAGTGTGCCTGCTAGTGTCCCAGTTTGAGTTTTTTTTGTGTCAGCAAGTAAGCTCCCACTGAATTTACTGATGTGGAAATAGGTCTGTAGTCCTTTAGGGACTAGAGGAACAAACACTGTCTAACCAATTCCATTTTAAAGGCTGATATGTGCTCCCACTCAGATGTGCTAGTTGAAGATGTGTGTAAGACACTGGACAGCTTATTTAGTACTGTTACATTGTAGCAGTTTCTGTGAATTGCAAAACTGCATTGATTTCTTTTGATCACCTCCTCAAAAAGTGCTGGGAAGAAATAAATGCCCATATGTCTGTGTGTATATTTTTTATATATGGTGTTTTGAAAAGCATGGAATTTTATTTTAATAAAGCTTAGTTGGCTTTTGTGTGTGGAATTTTGTTTGTTTGGGTTTTTTTTTGTTGTTGTTGGTTTTTTGTTTTCTTTGGGGGTTTTGGTGTTTTGTTTTTTGAGGACTTGTTTTTGTTTGGGTTTTTTTTGGGGGGGTAGCTTCTTGGGGGTTTGTTTGGGTTTTTTGTTTTAGGAAAATCTGCTGTGTAGCAAAGAACACAGACTGACTGAAGAAGAACCAAGAGAGCCTGCTTTTCACTTCACTACTCACTTCACTACTGGCAGTGCAGAACTGTCTCTTGGGGATAGAGAGGAGTGTTAATTTTGTGCAGAGAAGAAATAGCAAACTTTTTGGTAGTCCTTCAGAAATCTAGCACTAATACTCCACTTTCTTTGTGCCCTCCATAATTGTTGTCTTTTCCTCTCTATATAAATCTGGGAATAGATAGGAGTTATGAGATTGATATCTTAATTCAGTATCATATTGCTAATCCTCAGTACCATTGGAGTTTGAGGTAGAAGTGATTGCCTGTATGAATTTCTCTTCAGCAGCATAACTTGCTAAATAATTTGATTATATTAGAATTAAACTTTATTTTCTGTTCAGAGAATTGAAAATCTCTGAAAATATTTATGCCTAATTTTATAGTTTTATGCACTTGTAGAGTGAATCTGATCTTATGTCATTCCTGGTAACAATCAGCTTTGTATTAAGCTGTGCTACCAATTTATACATAGAAAGAATACCTGCTCTTATGGTGTCTTAACTGTTTTCATTTCCAGGTCTTATATGAAATGTGTGTAGGAGTACAAGTATTTTTGTTTCTACTGTTGTTTGCTCTAAGCTATCCTTAAAAGCTTCAACTAATGTGGATTCTTTTTTGGTGTAGTGTGGGATGGTACTTGTTTAATGATCAAAATTATTCTGAAATCCTGCCTAATATATAAAATTACCATTAAAACATGGTCTGTTATGCCTTAATAGTTTTTGTTCTCCTTCAGTAGCTAGCTTTTCAGGATAAGCTCTCTCTGATGCTAACAAGATCTCAGTAATGAAGGAACATGCCTGTTCTAGGGTTTTATTCCTGATTCTTTCCCCTGTCAGATATTTTAGTGCCTATTAAATATTGTCATCTCCCTTTTGATTTGTGAGCTCACCTTTCCCAACATTTAAGAACATTTCCAGTTTAAAAAAAAGCAAATACTTGCTCCAGGAGAGATGGATTCTTTCCTAGTTAAAGCTTTTCTACAATGGATTTCTTTTGATATGCCAGGTAAATCCCTTCAATCAATGTCCAGGGTGAAAAAATAAATCTGCATTCCTTTTCTCCTCGTGTTGGGCCAATGATGAGAATATTGGAAAGCTTTTGTTCACAGAGGAAAAGCCAGCCTTTCCTCCAGGTGTTCTAACCCCAAATCTTGTTGGTGTCCCAAATAGAAAATACAGGTAATACAGCTTCTCCTAAATATTATAATTCTGATAGTGATTAGCACAAAACATTGCACAACTGATAAGAAAACAGGTAACTCTGGGTTTCTAGAAGACCTTGTTACTGATCTGAGAATGAAGTATAAGGTCTGTATCAGATATGTCTTTTAAAAAATAAGTAGAAGAAAGACGTGCCAAAATATATTTCCTTCTGAAAAAAGCAACTGATGCTCACACAGGAACAATACAAAAACGTGTCAAAGGCCTGTTTTGAAATGTCAGTATGTCTTGATGTCCAAGAATTTAACTTTAAAAAAAATTTAATTTCACATCTCTAATTTATGCTCCATTATATATTATTTTGACTTTGCTTTCCACTTATATTGCAATTATAAGAAAAGAGCTTTATAATTAAAAAATCAGTATCTTGTTGCTCTTGTCACAATTGTTGTATACAAAATGTTTCAGGGAAGGACAGAAGTGCATCTTATTCATACCAGTTTTGAGGGTCAGTGCAGTGAAAATGCATGTGGAGAAGTAGAAAATATTTTCAGTCTTAGAGAGCTCACACAGTCCTGCCTCAGACAGTTTCCAGTCAATGTCTTCACAAAGTTGAATTTGTTTGATTCTGTTAAAAGTCACAGGAACACAGCAGATATTGGTCCTAATCAGTATTCAGGAGAGGGAAATGGACTCTGAAAAGGAGAAAGAAAATCAACCTGAAGCCATATTGTTGATGGGAGGCCACCTTGACTCTCTGACAAGTACAAAGGAATCTTTGTGTCATGTGAAATCTCTTCAGAGTAGTTCTTCTGAAGTAATGAATTTGAGAAGAACCAGGGGATACCAGTCCAAAGATCACACTGAAACTGAATTATTAATTTCCCTGCTTGTTAAAACATCTTATTTTCAATCACAAGTACATGATCCTCTATTCTTGATTGGTTTGATGAACTGTGAAAGAGCAAACCCTCTAACTCCTTTTTTGAAGTGTTTTGGGGTTTTGTTTGTTTGGGTTTTTTACTTCATCCTTGAGAAGAAGAGACGAAAAGGAAAAAAAAGATATTACAGGATTATTACATTTATTTGAAGATGGGTAGTACACTTTGCTCTCTAGCTGATATGGCATAAACCAATGCCTTTGTCTCTTGATGTGGGGGCAGATATGTTGGAGGAAGGAGAAGTACAGAAAGGTTTGGATGATATTCTTGGGCACATGTTATAACTCTTGGGGATGGTGCTGTCCAGGGCAGAGAGTTGGACTCAATTATATTGGTGGCTCCCTTCCAACTTTAGCTTATTCTGGGACATAAAAATACCCAAAGTGATACCATCCTAGGTTGTGTTATGCTATAAAGGATAGCTAGGATCAAGTTTAGACCTTGATAGATCTGAAATTGATCTCAGCAACCTAAATGTCTCATTCCCGTGACGTTACAGATACTGGATTTGGAACTGGCAACACTGACAGAGTCGACTAGGTATGCTTTCTCAAGTTACAAAATTACATAGTTTGCAAAACAAAGTAAATGCGCACAGCAGTGAATTCAGAATTCATGTTTTTCTCACTGATGTTCTTTGATAGTCAACATTAGTTGCCTTCAAGTCCTCAGAGAGAGTGCTAGTTGTATGTACAGATAGATGATATATTGATAGGTAATACAGAGATGTAGATGTATATTTTAGGTTAAAAAGTATAGATGGTTTTGAAAGTACACCTCACTATTTCAGACTACTACTGGATAAAAGTCAAGTCTTTCTCTGTCTGGTAAAAGTTTGGAGAATCCCTTAATTTTACTTCATTGTAGCATTCACTGACAAGGCAGAGTAGTGCTGCTGCAAAGTGTGAATGCACAGGCATGCATATATCTTATAAGCATATTTTACAAATAATTTTGCTATATCAGTTCTGTAGAAATTTGAACTCTGATAATAAAAATGCATTTCCTTGAAATAAAATATTTATTGACTCTTTCTGGGATTCCTTCACGTGTCCTTTTTTAGCTGTCTGAGTACTTCTTAGTGAAAGCACAGTTTAGTACTGCATACTGCTAAAGAAAATTAATAGCATATAAGGGTGATATCTCTAAAAAGCTGTGTACCATGTTAATTTGAAAAACTTATTTTCCATTAGATAAATGATGCACAGCTTAGCTCTTGTAGACCACCATTACTGAGAAAAAAAAAAAAACAGATCTTGATCTGTTTCTGGCTTCAGACTGGGATGTGATCCTTTTCAGGTTTCTTATGCCTCCTGTAAAGCAATATTGATTTCACTAAAACATCCTTTCAAGTGTTTGTCTAAGAACCAATGGGTTTTTTCCTGTACCCGTAACTAGTTTTAGATATTTGGGTCTGAACATGTCTTTTGTTATAAAGTCACTGATGGAATGTAACATGAGAGAAGGAAAGGAATGGGTGGCAATGTCTTGTGGTTACTAAGAAATTCCAGAGTTCTTCAGGTAGTGATATGTGGGGTAAGGCAAAGAAAAATGTAAGGTACAATATGGAACACATTTGCACCTTCTCGTTACAAGAAAGACTTTCTAGACTGGATCAACAAAAGAAATATGAGCTCCTAATAGAGCATGTATAAGGCTTTATGGCCAGTGTACTTATTAGTTGAGAGGATTAGACTTCATGGAGGTTTTTGTTTGCTTAACTGAAAACAAGGAATTCATTCCTGGATGCTGGTGTATTTAGTAACTTCAATGAACACCAGAAATCTGTTCCACCAGGATAAGGAGTTCTGGCTTTCTCATGATGTTGCTGGAAATGGTACATTATTCCACAAAATGGATGGAGAAACTTCCTTGATTTTATTTTCTTAGAGAATACATCAATTCCTGTTTCAAATTCTGCATATTAATGTTTACACTAGAACTTGTTGAATAATTAGAATTTGAGGATTTATTTTTTAAGCAAAAGAAAAGAATCCCCAGTCATTAGTACTATTAGGGGCAGTTAATCCAGATCTATGTTGTACAGATAAATCAATTAAAATAACTGTAGTTGCTTCCTCTCACAAAAGATTTTCATTTTCCTTTATCTTGTTCTGTTCTAAGGAAGCATGTGGAACCCAAAGGAAACGGTTTCTTCAGATTCAGTATATTTATTTTTCCATTCCACATTAGTCATCCCTATCTGCACATGGAAGGGATGTCTTATGCTCATTTCTTTCTGACTGCTGTCCCTGGCCATATATGCTGTATCTTATATGGCCAGTGTAAACCATACTATTTTAAGTACTGTGGCTCTCTCAGTATATGCACGCATCTTTGCTTGCCAGTGGAACTGCCTGTTCCACCTCGGAGGCTTTTTGATTACCCAGCAGATATTTGCATACAAGCTGCCATTCTTAGGCCTGAGCAGGAAATCACAGGGTCTTGTCACTGTCAGGTTGCTTTGGCTTGTTCTGGAGGCAAGGACAGAGAGATCTTACTAACAGTTGGGATTATGTCTATGCTTAAACTGCAGATATCTGCCGGAAAACAATGCCCTTTCTTATTCCTAGATCATTTCCACAGCTTGGGAGTAGAAGGGCTGTTTGCTGGGCAAATAATACTCAATTCATCTGACTTAGAGCTAGAATTTATAATAGGTCTGACAACTTTTTACATGACAAAGTATATTTACTAGGAGATACTTCTGCATTAAGATCCTGATGTTGCAGTAAAACTTTATTAGTATAAAATAGCATAATCTCTTTCTTTCCATGTAATGATTTCATCTCGATATTTTCAGTATGTTCATGAAACTCCATACTTGCACTGTGACTACTGAAGTTAGAGTTGGTCTACACCAGTGTTTCCATAAAATACTAGAAGTTTTTGCAGAACCTGCCAGTCTCATTTGAACAAGGGTTGGGAACTGACCAACACATTCTTCTCCACTCAGTCTGCCTCTGAGGTCTTTTATTTAATCCAGAGGCTTGCCCACAAGAGACCAGAAACCTTTGCATATGATCAGTTTTGTTTATTTCTGTACAGCTTCCACATATTTGTGTTACAAATTAGTAGCTGACTCTTCCCTCAAAGTTATTACTTGGTACTTGAAAATATTGATTTGTTTCATTTTATTTCTTTTTAGATTTTTAGACCTTACATAGGCTTTCAATAAAAGTTGTCTATAAGTGTCAAGATTCTAAGATTAAAAAAAATGTAAATAATGCAGAACTCCACAAGTTTATCTAGTCTAGCAATGAAACTGAGTGGTTGTTTAATCAATAGAAACTTAATCAGTAGAAGAGAAATAGGTAACTTTGACAATCATTGTCAATTCAACTGAAATACAAACAGAAAAAAATTTATAAAGCCTTTCTCAGGAAGTCAAGGAGAAGGAAATGTTTTAGAGCATGAAGTATATATTAGAGATATCTAAGATTTAACTGATACTGCCATATTTTGTTCCAGTTGGTATCCAAAATTAGGCCACTTAACCAGGATAATATTTAACCTTATCTCTGTTGCAAGATAACAAAATAGTCATGGAAATTTTTAATTTTGTCACCTTAAGTCTATTTTCCCTTTTATTTTTTGTTTGCAGTTTCGGAATTGGAACAAACTCTGTTTATATTAATCATCAGCTGTTTCATATAACTTATCCTGTTGGAATATTTGAAATGTGGAATGGGATATGCCATTTTCAATGTGAAATAATAGAGTGATAATGTGTTTCAGGGTGTTCATCTGACTTAGAAGAATCAAGTTCATGTTTGACTAGTGCAGACTTTAATTTTTAAGAATGTATTTATACAACTTTCATTAAAATGAGACAACCTTCATCACAGAGTTTGGAGGATACACAGTTATTTTTTAAAGTACTTGTGAAATAAAAAGGAAAACAACAAACAAAAATAAACCAAAGAATTTTAGATTACCAAATATATAGGAAGAAATGGAGGATGGGATAAGTAGGTATAAAAAGATTACATAATTTTTAATCCCTTTTGATGTATTCAGCAGAATCTTTTGCTGACTGTGCTTTTCATCAGCGCTCAGCCCAGAGTGAAATTAGCCATAGATGCTGCAGTCACAGTAGCAGGCCAAACCTTCTACACTACAGATAATAAGTTACAGGAGCCTCTGCATATGAATAATGGAAAAGGTTTGAGTGGTTCAGTGAGGGGGGAAAAGGCAATCCAAATGGGTTCTTCAACTTATAGGTTTTAGGGTTCATTTCTAAAGATTTTACCCTAACAAATTGGTTACATTTAAAAGCCCAATAAAACTTAAAACTCTGTTACTACACTACATCTGTTCTTGGTACAATGGTTTATTTTAAAGCACCTAAACTCTGCCTGTCAAATAAATTACATACCCAAGAAATACAACCAACAAGTACATTGGATGGAATACAATCTGAGCAGCTTTGAATTTTAAGCACCATGATATGTGGTAGATCAGAAACTTTGTAATGAAAAATGTCCTTATCCTGGTGAAATGTTCACATTCCTTGCTACTCTGGTTCTAACTTGTCCTCTCACTCTAAAATCACTGGAGGGAAGAGGTTCCTGTTTTCTTGCAATCTCTTGTCATTCTTTCTGGACATGTTAGTCTTCATATTGTTGAGGGTTTTTTTAATGTTTTTGGAAGCTGGAGAGACAAATTAATGGAAAATATTTATGCTTTTACAAACTTCAAGACAATTTTTAAATTTATTGCTTGTTATTTCTGTTTGAGATAACAAAGCACAGCAGCAGAGTAAATTTGAATCTCTTCATCCTTTTTTTTTCAGACTATAGTAAAGAAGCAGATCTGCTGTAGTATAATACACACTATAGTTCATGAAGCATGGGAGTTTGCCATTCAGGGATTGCCAAAAAGCCCAGATACTGTTCCATAGTACTTACCATCTTGCTTCAGAATTTCTTAAAGTTACTGAAGTAACATAAGTAACTATTCAATATTAATTTCACTGTCAGCCTTACTGTGATATGGGAAGCTGGAATGCACAATGCGAGTTCTATCAACAGGTGGTAAAGAAGCAAGAAGTCAACAAACATCAAAAGGTAATTTTGGTCATACTTGGGACTTCTGCATATAATTTCACACATTGGCATGAATACCTAACTTCATTTTTATCTGCCTGCATGGTCGCAGTTGTAACAGAAGGCAAAGAAATCACAAATCAAAAAGATGTCATTTTATTCCAGAATGCTCTCTCTGGGGTTCAGCTCTAAACTACTATACTAAAAGCATAAGCCTGAATAAAATAGTCAATTAACAGAGCTTAAAGACTAGAAGATAATATAAATATTCCTAGATATTAACATGCTACAGAGGTATTGATACTAGCACAGTTTGAATGCACACGATGAAGATACCCAACTGAGGTGATAGTAAGAAGCAACAGCTTGAGCTTAAGCCAAAAGTGAACATAAAAAATTCCTACAACTGTATGTAATATCCTGAGCTTGTTGCTGTCAGTTTCCTACCCCATCACAGGAAAGAACAGTGTGTTGAAGAACTTTTTTTGATTAATGATGCTCATTTAACAATATATTTCAATACTGAGTTTCTTGAGCTTCATGTTCTAAAGTGGCTGAAGGGCAGGTGAGGGGTCAGACTAATTGACAAGTTTAATCTGTTGTGGCTAGATTGAAGATCACAAATGGTACTCAATAATGTGGTAAAATAGAAAGGCCAGGCTCCAGCTTGTCCCAAAAGCTATCTAAAGATATCTGAGGATACCAAGATGCAATGTTCTAGTGACCTGATGTTTTTCTTTTTTTAAAGCAAAATATTATAGAGGAAGGATTTTAGGTACTTTGAGCACTTCTAGAGAAATAGAGAAGTGTTTTGTAATTGATTTCCTTTAAAGTCATACAAAAGGCATGAAATGTGGGAAAGTCTGAAACTCCCTGCATCAGCCATTTTTGGAATAAGAGTACTGACTTCTCTCTGGTGTCATAGGACAGCACTAAAATCTTCAGATTCCAGTAGGGCAAATTGAGGTTTTCTCCCCAAATGGTATATCAGAAAGAGCCAGAAGAAGGGAAGTACTTGAAGAAAACCTTAGTGTTTTTTTATTATAATCACATCACTGGAAATTACTTGGATCTTAAGAAGGTAGGGAAATCATGACCATTGCAGCGTTTTCAGTTTGAAAAACTTGGCATTCTAGAAACAGAAATTTTTTTGGAGAGTTCTCTAAATAAAAGCTGTTTTTCAGCTTTATCATGATCATCAGCCAGGAGGTGGTTGCAGGACTGATCAAGTCTGTGACGCAGGACTCTTTACTCCCCAGTTCCCAGATATACTCTATGTCTGTAAGAGCTGTTAGACTGCAGAGTAAGGACTGTTCTGTGCTAGATCCCTTCCAAAGTCTCAACTGAATCAAAATCCTTTCTGTTTACTGCTAAATGCAGATACTTCACTTAATTACAGAATGGCCATATGTATTTTTTTGCTTTGTTTTATCCATTTGTCTTAATGTCTCACTTTGGTATTAGATCTGAAACTGCTGGAGTTTTCTTTGTCCCTCGTTTGTTGTTTGTTTGGCATCTTTTTTTTCTTATCAGTCTTAGATGAGTCTAAGAACTGTGTGTCAAGGATCATATGGTTAATAAAATATATAATTGTCTCCTATCATTTGCTTGTATCCTTTAACAAAACAGAGAACTTTTCCTTCAGGTTAGAGAGCCTTTGTATTACATTCAGGAGGCAGGAATTTGGTTCAGATTAACATTAATTAAGATAAATAGTCCTTTCCTCATCACTTCAATTGAATGAAAAGATGGTGACTGATGTCCCCCTCCACCTGTATGTCCTTTTCCTTGCTCTTTCATATAATGAAAAATGTAATATCGGTAATGAAAGGGAACATGGATGGGAAAGTACTCACACCTGTGTTTGTGATAGCATGAAAAGTTAATGGAGATGGAAGACTCATTATTGATAATACTCAGCCAATTTGTATTTAATAAAAATGCTTTTTTTCCTGTAGCATAATTGCAGTTTCAATAACTTTTTTGAGACATAAGACTGAATGAATGTTATCTATACTTACTTGTGCTTTCGAGAAATGGCTAATTAAGAGGACAGTACAACCCTTTTATTCAAGGCTAAATCCTGCTCAGTTAAGAGGCGTTCTTCCCTGTATTAATCGAGGCAAGATACAACACTTTATTTCATTTTGCAGCCAACAGGAGGTACATATTTTACATTGCATCTGACTATGGTCTATTTGACCATAATGTGACACAGGTATACCAATAAACAGTACTTAATGGAAAACTTTTACTTCAGCATTTTCTGAATTTTCTTTTTTTTCTTTCAAATCCCTCTCTTCCGTTGCATTTTGTTATGTAACTCAGCTGACATTGTGTACTGAGAAAACCAGCTATATGAACTTTTTGATGTAGTCAAAATTGCTAGGTTTTAAATGTTGTCAGAAATATTGAATATATGCAAACCAAAGCAGTTCAGATAGTAGAAAATAGGGTCTTTTAAAATGGATTCTGTTTTAATTGATTTTTACTTTTAAAAGTGAATTTAGTGTGGGAACCAACTCTGTTTAAGAAACTTCAAAGGATCACTGCTTTATGTTGTAAGTAGGCTGTATAGAAACCTGGATCCTGACTTTTTGCTTTAATCTTTTCTTAAAGTTTTTCAGCTCTTTAAGACTAGATTTTTTTTTTCCAAATAGACAATAAAATCCACAGTAAGTATATGAGTATACAAGGGTTTGTTGACACAGACAGGAAGGAATCTGTGGTTCCAAGGTACATCATGCTTACACAATGCATGGAATAGTTTAAGATACAATGGTTTTGGAAGATCTTTACCCTTGGGTGAATCTAATTAGAAGGCAGAAACATTATACTAATAGGGGATACACTTAATTCCCTTTATAGCTGTCCCCACTGTCCTTTGCTATCCTCAGGCATTCACAAAACTGAAAATCTGATGAAAACCTTCTTTTATGGTTTGTCTTCAGGAACAGTAGTTATGAATTGTTCATAACTGCTCATTAGCCTCAGCTCTTGAACTCAATTAAAATGCTTCCATAACATTTCATTTAAAAAATTGAAGAAGAAATGAGAGATTAAGGGAAAAACTAGTATGAATTTGAAGACATTAGCATCTGTTGAGCTCAGGCTTTAGGTTATAGTAAGAGGAGAAGGGAAGACAGAATACAGTCATAATGCATCAAGGGATTGACAAAAGTCAAATAGAGTGAGTACAGTATTTGGTACATTAGAAAAAAAGTTTCAGAAAGAAATGGTACATATACAAAGTTATACTGTTGTAGAAAAGCAATGGCACAAGAGTAACAAAGTAGAACCAAGAGAAGTAATGAACTAAGCTTATAGTGATTTCAGCCAAGTAATTAAATGCTGATGCAAGAAGTTTTGTATAGACAAATGTTTTGGGTTTGTGGATTTTTTTCTTGAGGGGGTAGTGGTATGGCATGTGTATTTTTGCATTGGGGTTTTTGTTTGTTTGGGTTTTTGCTTATTTTTATTATTTGACCCTAGGCATGAAGTTATTAAAATTTATGGGATGTAAACTGTAATACTGTTTTAGAAACTCTGCAGTTTCGTGTATGTGTGTTTTTGCTTTTCAACTATAGTACTGAATCTTTGCAAGGTTTTTAATCTTATTCCATAGAAAAGTGATATGTTAAGGAATCAACTTGTGGGATGTTTAATGTGAAGGCTGCCTATTTTATGTTGGATGTTTGTGTTAGAAATATAATATTCTTTTATTTGGAATTATTATTCATATTTGCTTCATGAAGTAGCTTGACACCTGTGGGGTGCAGAGTCTAGATTTCTTATTTCTATATGCGCTTTATCTAAGAAATTATTTGAAAAGGTATTTTAATTTCCAAATTTAAGTCAAATAGTGACAAGTCCAAGATTTATTTAGAATTAATTTAAAGCACAGATTGCAGTTTTGAACTAAAAATGGAAAGCCAGGCTGCCTGGTTCTTACCGCCAAAACAGTCACCATTCAACACGACTTCCAGGGATCTAATACTGGTGAAGATACTAGTATATAATCAGTGCATTTTATCAAACATAAAGATGTTCTAAATACTTACCTTTAAATCTTGCCTTTGTGGGTTGATCAGTGCTTTCTGACTCTGTTTATCCATATCTTGACAAGACCCATACAGCCACAATCCCACCTGGATCTCTTTTCTGCTTACTCAAGTATGCCTGACATCAGTCTCTGCTCACTAGAAGAATTTTCACTAGTCCTCTTTTGGAAACTTTTGCAAGGACTCCACTTCAAGGAACTGGAGACCTTGACCTTAAGTTCAGTTTTCTCATCAGCTGTGCAATTGCACTGTGATGTGGTGGTGCAGAAACTAGGGATCTAAACGGTGGTTTCTTTAGTACTGTGTCACTCTAGCAGGAGCTGTGAGGGAGACACTGGAGGCTGTAGGACAGGTATAGCATGGCAGTGGCTGTATCAGGTGAGAGAAGGCAAAGGTCAAAGCTTTGCATGGAGAAAAAGAGTCAGGACATCTCATGTCCTCAGCTCCCACTAAGGAAGTGAACACCACCCATGGACTGCAAAACACTGTCATCCTAATGGACAGGTTGGATAAGCTCCAGATGTCCCAGAGGAGTGTCACTGGAATTCAGCTCATGCCAGTGGGAGAGAAACATGCCCTGCAAGCACATCCTGAGGCATCAGCCCTAGGAAAGACAGTTCTGCCAGGTTGGTGTGATCAGCATTGCAGGACAGAGCAGGCAGCAGCTACAACAAGCAGTGCTCAGGGAAAACTGGCACTCTGGTGATCCTTCCAGGCTCTTCAGTTCCAGCCTGGCCAAGTGGATGACAGTCCCAGTGTCCACAAGAGTGGCTTTACATCCCTTTACCAAAGTGCTGAATTCTCCTACTAATTACTACTATTAATTTCTACTACTAATTACATAAATACAAAGAATACAAAATAAGGATGTTTTTAAAAGGAAAATAGGGCACTACGGTGTTTTCCTTCAACCTTGTAGTCAAGATATTACCTATGTATCTATTTGCATAATAGTAAGTAATATGCCTTCTTAGGTCATTAATCATCTGATTTCTAACATATTAAACAGCTAGTTAAATTTGACCATGTATAAACCTACTCACATTGTTTGAGTGTCACAGTAAGAAAAATGCATATAGAAATGTTGCTTTTTGCAGTGTAGTTCCCTGTCTGACTGTCCATAGGAAATGCATAATGCCCTTCTGAGAGTAGAGCATACAGGTGAGAAAACTAGAGAAATAATTGCTGTTGCGCTAGAACATTGCATAAAAGACTAAAGGAAGGTGGGGAAGTGTGATATAGTTTTAAAAAATGATTTAGAAAGCATGAGTTCATGACAGCACCATGATTACTGAGAAGTGTACTGCTAACAAATCAATTCACATTTCTGGGCTGTGTTGAAGGGTGGTTACAGATTTGATATTTAGTACTTCAAATTTGTCATATAAAAAGATAAGGTGAAGAAGAGGCCAAAAATTTAAAAAGTAAATAAATAAAAAGAAAAAAGCAGACAACATGCATATATTTTTTGCACTGGTTCCGTGTCATCTTTGCACTTCTTTTCATTGACATAATGACTATTGACAGCAAGACTTATCTGAGCCTTTAACATCTCTAGTTGAATTTTTCCTGACATTATATTTTGTACAAGACTTCAGAGGTATAACCTCTGTCCTGATAATCTTATTTTTGCTTCGGTTCTCTCCAGTTATGTATCTAGTCTACTCTGCCATTGATTGACAGATGTGTTTCATTGGTTGAATAGATAATTAGGGGATATAAAATGCAGATTGGCCACAAAATTATCTGTGTTTGAGTGGTATATAACCACAGAATTTAAGGTCTGCTTAGTATGTTAAGAACACTGAGATGTGTACTGCTATGTTAAAATTAGATAAGCTTATCTAGGACATGACTGTGCATTTGAAATCTGACAGAAAGCTTTAGTTGATAGTGTCCTTTCTTAAAGCAGGTGTTAGCCATGATAACAGGCTATTGTGATGTGACTTGTTCTCTATAATACATTTCCCCCTTTCCCACAAGGTCCATTTGGGACTAAAATAATTCTACTTTAGAAGAATTTTCGAGTACTGCAATAATCAATGGAAGGTTTAGAAGCTGTCATTGAGAAGGTTTCCTGTGTGTTCAGCAAATGTGAGATAAATTGAAACTAACATTGTAATGTCAGTGAGATGACATGAAATGGATCTGTACTTACATGATTCACTTCTTGAGAAGTGAACAGTGAAAGTGTACAGGGACCCTTCTCTTAAAACACTTGCAGTATTACTTCATCCTTTAGTATTCCAGTGTGTTTGTGTTTTGCCTTCCTTGTCAGATGGCACCTCTCCAGGTGATCTGGAGAATACAGTTTTCCAACCATTGCATCTGAAGAAAATCTTGTGCTTGTACATCAATGTGTTTTGGTGCTTTCTGTTTCAAACTAACATCAGTAGAAAAAAAAATCTAAAAATTATTCTACACTTTTTAAAATGAAATCTATTGAGGTCAAATAAGAAAATTAAACCTAAATTATACTGAGAGCAAAATAGTATGTTTTAAATTAGTATTTTTTTCTCAGATAGGAATGGGGTCTTCAGTTTTATAGACACCTGACTTCAGTCTTTAAACTGCACTTCTTTGCACAAGTTACGTTTGAACAGAAAAATATCCTTGTGTTCAAATAAAACTGGATATCATCATCAAATTCTGCAAATCCCATTAAAATAAAATAAATACATAAAATAAATGTATACTTCTGGCTTAAAAGTGTTTGTACAAAAAAGAAGAATTTAAGTGTCATTATAGGTGAAATTGGGCAGCTTTAATATTTTCCTGTCAAGGTGCCTCAATTCTTTCAGTGAGGCCTCTTTGTAAAATCAAGAGGCATGTGCACTAATAGCAACTATATTAGTTTTAAAACTTTAATAATGACCTTATAAGCTTTAAAAATGAAAGAAATTCAACAAAATTACTCTGCAATGTTTTGGATTAATAGATTCCATCTGTGCTGCATAAATGTGCACGCCAAACTCAGTTGTCCTAGTCACACTGGCATAAGTTAATGCTGCCAGTAGCGAACTGTCTTGTTCATGTGGACTTGGGAACCTAAAGTTAAAGCCACTTGAAATAAAATAAATACATAAAATAAATGTATAATCACATATGTGTAGAATGTGTAGAAATCTAAGACTCTTCTCCCAGGAACAAATATAATAATTTTTTTCAACATTTAGCCTTAAAGATTGCTAGACTTTTTATTCATGAAAAGGTACCTTTGCTGCACGATGAATGTTTCTTATTGTTTCTCTCCTCTGAATTTCTTGGTAGTAAAACAGAAATACTTCTATACTTAAATGTCTTGCTCTTAATTTTAGAAATTGCTGTGGAAGAATGGAATAATTAGTGGGTTGCATAGGAAGACACATATGCACAAGACAACACTGAAGCAAAATTAGGGTTTGGCATATCTTGAGACAAGGGACAAAGGGAGAAGTACTCATTTAGAGGAATAAGTTCTTGGGGTGAAGGACAGGAGAAAGAAGGACGAAGATGGATGACTTTGTTGAATCTAGATGCTGTTATCAGGAGATTTATCCCATTCTTGGTTACACCATTCATCAGTGTCAAGCTGGAGACTAGTGGTGCTTATTGCTAACCATTATTGATCAGTGGAACTGACAACAGATTTATAACTGGACATGACTGCATGGCTCCAGACAAATGAAAATATCACACCTCTCCTTCCCCCTTGTCTTCCAGTCAGGAAGTCATCTTTGTAGTCTGCAGTAAGTCTGATGGAATGGTAAACCTGGTTCAGTACAAGATAGCCATTTTAAACAAAGCAAAACAAAATTGCATTAGCTAAATTGCTGTATGCCTAGTAAATTCACAGTTTTTCACTTCGTAGTAACAAGGTAATTTAACTCTCCCAATAACTCATAAAAGAGAAATAATTTTAGTGATTCTTTCAAAGCCTTGTTTCTGGACATAGCTACTTACATTGACCAGTAGAAAAATCACACAAATTCCAACGTACATTAATGTTGTCTGCTTTGGTGCTCTTTTCACAGACACAAGCATACATGTCTTTAATGGCAAAAACTGTTCTCCAACATACTGATAGAAAAACGTGCACTTTCAACATAGAGTCTGGGAGTAGCCCTTTTTTCTTTGTGATGTGATCTCTGATCCACATAGGTAATGAGGAAAAGAGTTTGTAGACTGGTTTCTGTTGACATGTTTATTTCAGATATTGTTGACAATTTTGTCTTTTTCTCAAGACCTATCTCAGCCTTTTCAGGCTAAGGAGACACTTTTAAATGTCCATGTGGACACTATAATCTCTTCTGTGAAAAGGCTCTGAATTAGTTATCCATCTCTGTGTTTTCCAGTAGCTTAAAATGTTCTTTCCAAAGTACATTCCCATGTACAGGTTTAGAGCAAATGCTTTGTCTGTCAATTCTGCTGACAAATTATATAAACCTAACCTCTTCTGGACTTGTGAACAACTAGTCATAACAGATCTGCACGTCTTTCCCTCAGAAACAAAAGCATACCTGTACTAATTTAACACATTCAATGCTTCTTCTCATGTTTTCCCAATTCTCCAACAGGAATTCAAATTTTCATGTCCTCCAATATTTCTGTAACTATGCTGTTTATTGTAGACAAATTACACATTCTACATGTACACATGTACATGTCTTGCCTTTCTAGTTCTTTTTTTTTTTTTTTGTAATAGCTATGCATGCTGCTGTTTATGTCCTCTTCAGCCTGACTTCAGTATTAGCAGAAGTGTTGTCCTGGCTACTGTTGAGCAACTTCAGCAATCTTAAGAGTTCTAATAGGAAGTACAAGACCGAACTCTGACACTTTCCTCTTAAATTTACGGATTATTATTCTGTACTCAGCTGATGAACATAGTTATTTGTATTAATGAATCTATCTAAAAAATCTGTTGGCCACTTCTTCATGGGTGTTTGGAAGTGAGATGCCTAAAATCTAGTCTCTATATGCAAGGACCCAGAATATTTCTATGTGTACTAGGTATATCAGTTCCCATTCTGGTGCTTACTTTCACATTTTCCTCCTACCTGCAATCAGAATTTAGTCAAACATAAATCAACATACATTTTGTTGCTTCCTCTTAATCTACAAACAAGAGGTTAATCAATCTCTTGTTTGTAGATTAAATGGAAGCAACAAAATTCTCTGTTTCACAGTTCTCTTTTTGTATCTCTCAGTGCTTCCATATTCCTGTGCAGAACTTTTGGACATCAGTGTGGTTTGATCTCTCAACTGGAGAATGCAGAACCAAAGGTTCAGGTTGTGATACTGGCAGCTGAGGATCAAAGTAAAACAGGTTTTTTTTAATTGGGTTTGCTTTGGATTTTTGTACTCTTTGCCATTCTGAGATCAAGTTTGTGTGTTCTGCTTAAGGCAATGTGAATTCAAAGAGTAAGACAGGCAAGCAGGATATGGCATAGTACGTTCTAGATAAACTTACAATAGCAATACCTCTGGCAGATGTAAAAGTGAAGCTCTGTCAACTCAGGTAGAAGCACTACTGAGTGAAATGGAAAAGAACATATGTGATTTGACAGCACTAAAAATCCTAAAAGTTTTTTAGTCTCTGTGGCATGAACTTGATTTTTTTTTTTCTTCGTCATCCTTTTCTTTGTTAAGAAGAAATATTTGGATTTTTTCTGTGGCAGCTTTTTTTTTGGTTTTGGGGGGAGATTTTTTTTTGTATTTTTGTTGTTTTGTTTGTTTGGGGTTTTTGGGGTGGGGTTTTTTTTTTGGGGGGGGGGAGGTTTTGTTGGGGTTTTTTTGGTTATATACTTTTTGTTTCCAAAAAGTTCTTAAATCGTGAGAGCGGAAAACCATCTCTCATTTTTGGTAGGAAAATGTAACAGTAGAAGTCATTACTTTTAAGTTTACCCCATAATAATGAGAATGAATTCTGCACATATTTAGTTTTATATCAGAGTATCACTGAACTAATGAAAGACTTAGTAGTAAGGCAATAAAGTGACAGAATAATAAAGTCTGTGCCTTGGACATATTTCTCCCATTGCTTTTAGTATTTCTAGGATCTCCATCAGAGTAAATTATCAGGCAGCTCTCAGGTCTCGAGCAAGTCATGGAGTTGAGACATATTTGACCTTGAACAATCTCATCCTGTGCTAATAATAGAATAGAATTCAAACATTCATAGAAAACTTCCCAGTGGATTTTTTGTTACTTTTATTACTCTTTCTAAAGAACTGCCAGATAAATCTTCAAAACCTACTGTAGTTTTTGTATGTGCTTTAAGAATACTGACCTTCACAGAAACATTTGGCACTGAAGAGGGCTTAAGTCTGCAGCAGTTGCTACAAGTTCTTTAGACTGTGTTGCAACTAAACAAGGGAAACATCCATGCCTATGATCACTGGAGTCCATATATACCAGCTTACTTACATATTAGAGGCAATATTTACAGTGACTGCTGTTTTTTGTCATTGCTAATCATTGTATTGGATTTACTGCAATTGATTTTGTTCACTACCATAATATGTTTTGTATAGAGCTAGTATTAAATAATTGGGTTCTTCAGGGCACCTTTTATAAGAGATCAGCTTTGGAATCTTTGTTTATTTCTGCCTTTTGCTGTGGTAAATAATACTCCGAAGACCATCAGTGTGCAGCTGGTAGAACATGCATTTATCACTTGGCTACCTGGACTCTTGTTCCTCTTTCAACATGGACAGTTTTCAGCTCAGAATGTCTGTCTATGCTCCTTTGATACAAAATCCCAGATGATCAAAACAAGAATGATCATCTTGCTGCTCTGATGACCTAATTGATAGAATAAAATGAGGAAAACAAAGTATGTGGTCATATCCTTAAAATACATTTTTGGTTATTCTGCTGCATAGAAATCTATGTTTAAATGTCTAACGAGAGGGTTTGCTGAAAAAATGAGGAAGTTGGAGAGCAACTTGGGTAACAGCCAGTTTATTTAATGATCAGCTAACTTTGAAATTTTCAATCATGCTCTCATTTAAATAATGATAAGTAACAGGTGTCAACTTGAGAATTAGTGCTATGCCTGAAAAAACCCACCTGGTTTCAAAATTTAAATTTAAAAATTTAGTTTAGCTTGTTTTCTATTTTTCAGCTGCCCCCATTCCAAAATAAGTGTTCTTAAAATAATATTTCTAATTTGTTTTAATTACAAGAAACCCCTGTTTTCCTCCCATGGGGAAATTTTCCAGGGTAATTTTGTTAAATTACCTCTGAAGTATTGTGGATGATAGTTCTAGATAGGCAGGGGTCAGTTCCCTTTCTAGACAATGGTGCTATAGTGCCAGAAAACAGTGGCAGGGACTATGCATTATCTGAGTTGCTTTACTGCACAAGAGTCTTAAAAGTATCATCTCAGGACTGGAGAGGTACAGATATACTTGTAAAGTTTCTTGCTGGTAGCAACAGTGATAAATTATCTCTAGAAATAACTATGACATCTAAATGGTGCTTGAACTGCAAGTCCCTCAAATTATTTAGTACTTTCTCTTGTGCTCTAATTTAATCGTCCTTGTGTGGTTTTTTGGGGTTTTTTTTCCCTCCTCAGCTTTCCTCTTGGGTCAGGTAGCTCAGTAATTTCATTCTGTCAGCAGTCAGCCAGGAAAAAATGCATGAATCAGGATCCTACTAGGATCCTACGATACTTCTCTTACTACCAATCACTTTCTTTGGTATGTGATTACAATTGTTGTCTTATTATTTGAAAAAAAGTTACTAAATCTTGTCTTAACCTGTTACATGTAACTCACAACTATATTAATGGCTTGATGCATACCTTCTAGCATAAAATATTTGTTCCTGGAAGTTTACTGATAAGCTGCTTGTCTGGTGGGTGACTGCACAAGGAAAATACAACATTGTTAACCTGTTCAGCTTCACAACTCTGACTTATTCAGTTAATCTCCTTAGGCTCCATCTAGACTCATAAACAGTAAGGTTTTCAAAAGGTGATTCACTGATGGATCACAACTTCGATTTTTAGAACTACCTTTCCAGAAACCTACCATCCTTACTTATAAGGGCTACAGGATCAAGTGGTAGCCTTTAATTTGTGAGAATATCTGTGTGAATCAGCCATGTAGTGTAAGAACTTGAACTACGTTCAGACTGAGAAAACCAGAGAGGCAAACAGAAAGAACTGGAGAGGAAGGTAATGATACATAGTATAATAGACAGACTGTTGGTATTTTTTGGATAGAAAGCACTTTTCTGGGGGAGGTAGGGTGGGTTTTTGTTGAGTGCATTTTAATTGTGATAGTATTTGTGAGGTGTTAGAATTTACTTATAACAGAAAATACTCTTAATTAAAATTGAAAATCTTACTTTTTTCCCCAGAAGAATATCTTACTTTCTATCACTAAAACAAATAAATTGTGCTGATTTCTGACAGCTTTTTACATGCCCCTTCCTCCAAAAAATCATTAGAAATTTTTAAGGTCTAGTAAAATGTAGTTTCAAAACTTATTTGAACGGTCAGTCTCTATTTTCTGGTCTTCCTGAGTATTGTAGCTCCCTTAAGAGGAGAAAATTACTTCCTCAGCAACTTTCTGCATGATACCTGTAAGAGGACCAGCCCATTGGGTGGTACAGATGACAAGCAGAACTGTCTTCACAGTACAGTGGGTTAATGTGGGAAAAGTAATGTTTGAGGTTGAAAAACTTGAAACCAAAACAATCCTAATTGTTCAAAGAATGAATGATATATTTGAAGATTGCCACTTCTTTAAATCTGCAAGTTAAAAATAAATATCCTGTGATTTTCTTTCTTATAAAAATACACTCAAAATCTGTGCTTACCTATCTCGCTCCAAATCAGAATTTAAATAAAAAATATGTTTTTTAAATGTCAGAAATTACTGTTGTTCATAGATTGCATTTCTTGGTTTTTTTTGCTTCCAATTCAACCCTAAAGCCTCCTGCATTGATGGTTGTTGTCCCGAACGTCTGTAATTTCTCAGCTCCTGTTGTTTAATGGGCAATAGGAACATGTGTAGGCAGGAAAAATAGGTATCTTTCCAATTCCTTACATCAGTCACTTGAAGTAGTTTTGCTTAATCTATTTTTGGTACAGCTGTCTTACACTGCAGGACTATTTTTAATTAGTTTTGGTATTCACAGCTTCTCCTTCTATTCCTTACATCTTTCTCTGTAGTTGACATTTTCAATATTATCAAAACCTGTGGGTCAAGATGACCACACAAATCTTTTCATACCTAATTTTAGTGATGTTACATCTGTGTTGCTTTTCCTTTCTGTGTGGGTTGTTGTTTTTTTTCCTATTTTCCCCCCTTTGGCCATATTGGCTTTTTAAACTCCTCATTTTATTGCTGTATGTTCTGCATTCCACATCCTTTGGGCACACTTTAATCTCATTATACACATTTCAGTTTCTCTCTGCTGTTTCCTCTCTGCCACTTCATTGCACTCGATTTCACTCAACCTGCTGAATTTTTTCCCCTAAACTCTGTTATTCTGAAATCCAGTATCTTCATTTCCCTTCTTTGGCTTTACTGTGGATGCAATTTTACACTTAACTAGATTAAAATTACAGTGCAAAGCACTTTACTTGTTCTGTAAACTTTGTCTCAAATACTAAAATACTTGTCTCAAATACTCAAATACTTTGTCCAGAACTAAAACATTCAGCATGGTAAGAAAAACATGGAAAACAAAACCACAAAAAATAATTACATGACAAATGCATTAACCATTCAAACAGATCAAGAAGTGAGAGAGAGCAAACAAAACTCATTGGAACAGCATAAAACTATGTTGAAGAAACTGGAAAATGAAACCAAAGATGAGTATACTCATGTAAAAAAAATATGAAAGATACTGAACATAAAGCAGGTAAATAATATTGAGTTAACAGGAGCCAGCTAGCACTGAATGATTACAATAAGAAAAGAAAGATGTCACTTGTCCTCACTCACAGTCACTATGAATAGCTGCTTTCTTCTCCCTCATCACCCAAATTGTCAAGTTTTATATAATTATCTGACTGAGAGATGGCCAAATGAGAATGGAAAATTCTGCAGAGGCATTCCAGGCATTTGAAATTGAAATCAACTTTTTCTTCTATGCATTAGCTGGAGATGGGGAAGACTACAGTTTTTTTCATATGGCACATAGACATGACATTAGTCAGATGTGACATACCCTTACACACCATTGCCTTTTATATCATCTGCATTTTACAATGGAGTTTACCTAATATGTTAATTTCCTTTCACACTTAGCAACATTATTAATAATTACATTTACATTACTCATGCTGTGTCCTTGTATGTGTTTTTCTTGTTTTCTTTAAATAAAAAAAAGCAACTCTCTTTGGAGCACATTAAGTTTTACTAGTGTAGAGTTTGACCATCAAAATAATCCAACAGAAACTGAGCATTTGGGATCATTAGAACCTCTGGAGGAAGAAATCACTATTATTTTCTTCAAAAAGCTGAAAAATGATGAAAAGTCACAATTTAACTTGAATATTGTATGATTGTGTTTCTCTACAAGAAAAGTTAAATGGTAACAATAAAAGGCTTATTGCTTTGCTGAAATATTGATTTTTTTTATTCTGTTTAGAATATCACTTCAATTTGTTTGCTATCTGTATACTTCTGTTCGCTGTTTTGAGTCACATTACTTTTTTCATTCAAACATTCCTTCTAAGGAAACTCCTGTTAGATGTTATAGAAGATTTCTTTAATATGTTGTTATCTCTTCATATAAATTAAGATATATGGTGACCTGCTTTTTCAGTGGATGACTGTCTCCCTCATCTTCTTTGAGAACTAATGTCACAGCCATGGTCAAATTCTTAATTCTCTCGTAACTGTCTGAGAAATGGTGAGATGCTTGCTCTGGCATATTTTGATTTTTTTTTTTCTTTTAGGAATGTACCAATACCTTATTTGACATCTTGGCTTCTCCTAGTCCCTTTGCGGCTAAAGTCCAATCTGTTTATGTTGGGGAGCTAATATTAAGTTTATAGAAAATTGATGGCTATATCATGGTTTAAAAAAGGAAAACAGTACTGACCAACTTTTTGTATTCATTAAAAAGGTTAGCCTACCTTCTTATTTATCATGTGACCACATTTTACTACAACATACAGATAAATTTTGATTCATATGGAAAAAATTTCCTTGAATAATTGGACTTGAAGTTAACTCTTGGCATCAAGCATCTTCCCAAACCAAGCAGTATCATTTTTGGTGGTCAGTCAGTATCTGAAGCTATGCAATAAAACTTACATTATTGAGCATAAAAATTCTTTTGTTTCATATAATTAAAAACTTTCATAAAAGTCTTAACTATTGTGTAATATTCCTATTTATGCATGGAGGAGTTTGAGAGGTCTGGAATGAGACAAACATAGGTAGCTAGAGTACCTTGCAATCATCACATCTCCAGCTGGACTTGGGTGTAAGTCAGGTTTTAGGAACTGGGTTTTTTATTTTTTCATTTCTGAACAACCAGCACTTGCAGGGAAACTAAGTATATGTTGTTATTATGGCAAGGATCAATAATTTGTTTATAAATTCTTTATAAAATTGTTGATTTTCAGAAAAAAAACTTCTGCCTAAGTGGCAAAACTAGATCTCTAGAACTGGGGGTTGTGTTTCCCTATATTTAGTCTGGTTTTGGTGTGATACAGAATATCTGTGAAGATGAGTGGATCATGAAGGAAAATTACTAAGATGAGTAGGAAGGACTTAAACCCACCCAAAAAAGAAAAAACTTTAAGCACTCACTACCTTAGAAAATAACAGAATGTGGTTTTGGTTACTCTGGGGACACTTAACACTATGGTTGCAGCCTCTCTGGAGCCCAGGGCTAATCCTAAGCATAACCCTAACCCTAGGCAGAGTAGTGAAAGCTGCATTCTTGTGAGGCTGGTACCAAGGGGAAAACTGTGGAGGGAGCAATGTGCTGTGCTCCACTTGGCATGACTTTTGTGGTTGCAGTGTCCCTGGAGCTCAAGGCTTTGTGTTTTTCTGAACCCTAACCCTAGGCAGAGCATGAAAAAGAGCATCTGGCCAATGCTGGTGCCAAGTGGGAAGACTAGGAGGGAGCAATGTTGGGACAGTGCCATGCTCCTCTTGGCATACCTTGTGCAGTTGCAGTGTCCCTGGAGCTCTGGGACTTGTGGATTTCTGGACCCTAACCATAAACATAACCCTAACACAAGGTGGAGAAATAAAAGCAGCATTTGGCCGAGGTTGTGCCAAGAAGATTGATGAGGAAGGAGTAATGTTGAGGCAGTACCAAGAAGAATTTTCTTTCATGAAAGGAAATAAAATATTGGAAACTGAGAAGTGTCACAAACACTCTGGAAAGGAGATATTATCAAATCAAAAAAATAGAAAAATTTTGAAATGCCGTGACTAGAACAAAATGGATTGTGATAAAAGGAGGGGTATTGAAAGGGACCTAGACTTACCAAAATTATTTTTTCTGAACAAAAAGAGAGAAGAAATTAATGAAATGAAATGCTTAAAGGGGAAAAAAAATGCCCCAAAATGGAAAAGAGTCAAATGGCATTGGCTGACATGAAGTGCAAGGATACAAATCAGCCCTTGGGGAATTAATTTTAATTAAACCAGTGGGAGATTCCACTTTATTAGGAAAATTAAAACAAAGGCAGGAAAATACTGGCTTAAACTGACAGATTCAGGATACAACTTGTCACCCTGTTGCTCAGGGTGGTGGCTGCAGTCCTGTTGGAGTGATAGATGTGGTGCTGTTGAAGCAGTGATCCTGTAGAAGGGTCTAGTCTTCCTCTGAAGGTCCAGAGGTGGTTATGTAGCTCTTGTCCTCTAGGAATCCAGTAGGTAAGGCTTCCTGTGGTGTTCCAAACCTCACTTTTTATCCATGTAGAAGTGCTTGATTCCTCCCCCTGGGCAGAGCATCTCACAGTGGGATGCTGTAATTTATGAGGCATGCAGTGAGACTTGATGACCCATTGGCAGAAGATGGCCCTGGAGGGAGTTATCAGGGATATGTCTGACTTTCCTAAGTTGTTTTGAACTGCAAGCCTACCACCCTTCAGCATACTGTCTGCTCTCCTGATTTGGTGCTTTCTGTACACCTGACATCCTACTATCCTGGTTGATGACAGTAAACAGCACTGATCCCTGAGAAACACAACTAGATACTGGGTACAATTTGAGCTTTGAAACACTGACAATAACTTTTGAGTCTGGCAGTTCAGGTTACCAACTACCTTGTTTATTTATCCTTCTCATATCTCACTGAATTAGTGATAAATGGAACTATAGGAGGCTGTATCAAAGAACTTGATAAAAGTCAAGGTGCATGGCATTCACTGACCTGTTCCTAGACACACTGCCATCCACCTCATCTCAGATAGCAATGGAGTTAGGAATGATTTGCCCTTAGTAAATAGTTCTCATTGCTCTAGTCATCTTCTTGTCTCTAGTTTTAAGAAATAGCTTCTGGGGTAAATTGCTCCTTAACCTTTCTGGGGCATAAGGCAAGGCTGACCAATGTCTATGTTTCTGAATTCTCCTTTGTCCTTTTTGAAGATGGATGGTATTTGTCTTTTTTTCCAGCCATCAGGAACCTGTGATGATTGCCATGATGATAGAGAACAGTCTCACAGTGACATAACCAGCTCCATAAACCTCAATTCCAAAAACTTCTATATGTACAGGATGATTAAGTAATCTGTAACTCTTTCTTCCTCTACTATGGGTACAACTTGGCTCCTTTAAATTCTGCTTGAAGTGTGACTGAGAACAAGATTTGCCACTGAAAACTGAGTCAAAGAAGGCAGTAAATACCTCAGCCTTATCTCTTGTCATGTAAATCTTCCTGCCTCAGTGAGCAATGAGTTCACATTTGTCTTATCTTTCCTTCTGCTATTGAGGAACTTGAGAAAAATCTTGCTTATTACCCTTTATCTCTTTTGGTAGTTTCAGATTGATATGGGCTTCGGCTTTTTTCTTGATGTGATTGGTCTTCTTATTCCTCCCATACAGCCTATTCCTGCCTACACCTCCTGTATATTTCCTTTTTGTGTTTAAGGTCAAGTCAGGAGCTCCACATTCATCAATGCTAGTCTTCTTCAATTCTTGCTTAGCTTTCTGTGAATCTAAGCCTGCTCTTTTGAAGTCCAAATTTGTTGTTAATCTCACTCACTACTCTTCAGATCTTAAACTTCACAGTATTTTGATCACTGATGCCAAGGCTGCCCTTGACCTTTACATCATCCAGCACTTCTTGTTTGTTAGAAATGGATATAATTTAATATCTCTTCTAATCTGTTCATCAGTCACCTGGATCACTCACCTTTTCCTTGTTGTGTGGATAATAGTTTTGGGCTAAGTTAGACCTGAGGTATTCTAACAAGCCTTGTTCTCACCAATGAGCAGAACATTCAATACACCTGGACCTGCAGCTCTGCAGGGAGCAGGAAGCCAGGTGTTTCCAGCCTGCTCTGCCCCAACAGCTCCCATACTACCCTGGGATGGGCAGCAGAGCACAGATAGGCTGCAGTATGTATTGGCAGCACTGCCTGTGCCGTGTTTGTGCTCTAACCAGACTCAGGGATGGTCTTTGGAACTATTCTATTCCTGCTCTTACCGTTTAGAGACCAGGTAATCAAGCTGAACAAAATTTTCAGAGATTTTCAGTTTCATTAATTTATATAATGGCATTTTAATGTGTTTAGTATTAGTCTCATCTCTTATGCAACCTAATACTTTCTTTGCTTTCTGACTGTTTTGAGCTGAAGTTTTCTCAAGGTTTCCAAAGCTGTGCTCGCATCTAAGTTGTTTCAGCTCATGTTGAAAGTGCTGTGCCTTAAAATCCTGGGTGAGAGTGGCTTCAGCAGTCTTGCTGTAGATTTTATGATCTTCTCTTTCTTAGGTTACTCTAAATGTATTATGTAAAATACATTCTTAAATGACAAGTATGTACAAAGGGGCATGCTGTATACAGAAAATGGAACTTCAACCTCAAGATCTGTTTGGATTGTATTTATTAGTATGCTGACTGTTTAGAAGTGGAAAAAAAAGGAAGATGTGTGCCAGGCAGAAGGTAACCTGGCCAACAAAACTTTAGTACACTGCTTTACTCCTGAGTGTCCTCCTCCTATTTTTCTATTTTATATGAATATACTTTTAAATTAAAAGGTACAAAAAGCACTGTGAACTTTTAAAATAATGCAACTGAAAAACATATATCCTAAGGAGCTAATGCATGTGAAAAATATAAAATATGTGCTCTTTCCTCTATTGGTCTGCCCCTCTCCCCCTTCTCCTTTGGCATTCACAGACAAGACTTGCAGAACGTGGCAATATCGCATAAGTGTGCTCTGGTTTTGTGCATTATTTAATCCCTTCTATCATTTTCATTCCTTTGTTTCACCATAGTCAGTTTTCTCTCTTGCTGACTGCCTCCTTGCTGGTTCTTTTTATTTAGGAGATACTTGTGTGTTTTTCAGTGCTGCCATAGTATACTTTCATTCAACAAATTTGTGGGCTCAGTGAAGAACTGTGTAATTATCACACTGAGTGGATAGATAAGCTTATTTCTATTTATTGAATAATGATGAAAATGGTAAAAGCTTTAGGAAATATTAGTAATAGTTCTAAAAGTGAGGAGAAATTTTGAAACTTAGAAAAGAAACGGAGAAATATTATGGAACATGAAGGTGATACAGTTTATGCAGAATGGTATTCCCTTTCCTACTGAGATAATCAGCTGTGACCTAGTTGTGACTGGCCTTAGACTAGTTCTAAACTGGGAGTTGGCTGCACTGTAATTTTAATTAGCAGTGCTGATCTCTGACTAGTATGTTGATATTAAATATTAGACACTGATCATATTCAGAGTTTGCAATGGAAATGATGTGATGTGTGAAAGTAATTTTGTGCAAATGTGTTGAGGCTGGGCATTCATGGGAAAGATTGAGTGAACTAAGAAATGCTGAATGTGATGGATGCTATTCCATTGCATTGTGTGCAGGCAAATGTCTGGTATGAAATTCATTGGACAAGTCATCCGATTAGAAATCAATTCCTGATTGGAAATACAAATTAGAGTTCCTTTGGAAAAAAATTCTGTAAGGTCTTTGAATGACTATAAGTGAAAGTGTAGAGCTGTTTGGGGTCAGCTGTGACTACTCTAGGCAGATATTTAAATTCTGGGTTTTATACGCATGGGAGGTAATTTATTAATTTAGGGGTTTTAGTTCCATCAACAGCCTAATCTTTAAGAAACGAATTTTTCATATAATTTTTCTGCAAACATGCACATGTATTGCAAAATAGTATGTGTTTTAGATTTAGATTTAAAATAGAGGAGATTAGGGTAAGGTTACCTCCTGGATACATGCTTAGTCACTGAGGTAGGCTGCAACCTTACACAGTGAGCTCCACCTTAGGTGGAACGTGTCAAGAGCTGCTGAGAGAAATTTGAGACCAGTTCTCTCTCTCAAAAGCCAATGGCAAACTTTGTGGCAGTTAGCACACTTCTAGAGAAAAGTCTTTCTGGACAGGTCTAAATAAGTAATAAATAATAAATTAATAAGCAACAAAATCTGATCCAGATACCTCAGGCTTCCTATCTACCATGTATGTCTGATGACTCAGCAGAGGAGGATGTCAGGCTTTGTAGTCTTCTGTACTTACTTGGATTCAGGTTTTCTACAGGGACTTGGATCATTTCAGTATGAAGGACTAAATATGTTACTGCATATTAGTGGATATTGTAGTTAGGGAAGCTTCCACTAATGGGGAGCTGTGGCAGTTACTAGGGAGGAAGAGGGAAATAAGCCACTCTGAGTTTGAACCTCCAAACCACAAAGAATGAGGATTGGAACCTCCTCCCCCCCGTTTAGGAAGAATATGGAAATTTTTGAGGCATGGATTAACTTAAAACAAATAGGTTAATCTCTCATTTCAGTGATTTATAAATAGACTGTTCCCTTGATGTCATAAGTTAAGGGTTACTGTTCTTCCATGTGGTCAGAACTGGTGGGAAATTGAACATGCTGTTGAGCTTATTTGTGTTTCTATTTATATACATTTCTGTGAAGTTACCTGATTTCATTTGAGTGTTCTTCTTTTGGGGAACTAACTGATAACAATCATATAAAGTTCATATGTACTACCTCGGTAGCTGAGGATGCAGGGGGAAAGGATTCATTTCCTTTAAAACAATATCATAAAACACAATCTATCTTTCTTGGTATTTTGAACTAGTTCAAAGCCAAGACAGACCAGAACATAAGTTATGAATTTTCTGCTGATTGTGCTGAGATAGAGAAAGTAATAAACCCAGAGAAGAGTGATTTCATCTATAAATCAGAGGAAAGGAAATCTTGAGAATTGTTCAATGTCTGAGCCATAAGTATACAAAAAAATACATTACTGTTAGTCAAACATTTTTTTGTAAATAAAACCTTTAAAGCTGCCAGAATCACTGTATAATGCTGCATTCATGCTGACAATTTCTGTTGACTTATTCTATGTGGTTCAGAACATCTCTATATATGTATCTCATCTAAATGAGAGGACGCAGAGAAGACTGATTATTCCACTGCCAACAGTATCTTTTTTTTTATCAGAATCTAATCATTCTGTTAAAAAAATACCTGCCTAATTTCATAGAATTATTAATATCTTGAGTTAGAAGGGACCCATAAGGATTGTCCTCCCTGCTCCTCAGAGGACTACCTAAAAACTGTATGACTAAAAGTGTTATTCAGACACTCCTTGAACTCTGACAAGGCTTGGTGTTGGGACTATTTCCCTGGTGACCCTATTGCAGTGACCAATCATCCTCTCAAGGAAAAACATCCAGTGTGAACTTTCCCTGACACAGCTTCACACCTTTTCCATCTAATTTTTTCCCTTTTTGTCACTCTGCCATTGGTTCCTGTTTCTTATACTTTTTTGGTTTTTTCCAAAGAGCTTGTGTTCCTTTGCTGTTGTTGGGGTTTTTTTCCCTGTGAAGCCCCATAAATTCTACAACTATACTAATCTCTCAATAGGTCTTCCTGAGATGTAGGCACACTTAGCTAAAAAACCCTGTTTGTGTAGTAATTTAAATATCTTCTGCATATCTTTAATCTCCTTTTAGAAAAATACTGGCTGCAGTTTTGTATTGTCTTTCAGTATTACCCCATCACTACAGAAGACAGCTACACTATCATATCCATATTCCAGCTCACTAGTTAGCCACTTTACTAGGTTGCCCTATTAGTCACACAGGTTGAATCCTTTCCTAGTGGGGCTCTGCTAATGCTCCATTCAGGAAAAAAAAAAAAAGTGAGATTTTTCTTTCTCTAGGCAAAATTTAGAGGAAAATTGCAATTCCTCTGTGAACTCCATGCTTAGCATTTTCATCCCTGTATAAGTTACCATTTCCGTGCATCATTGATTTTATTCTCAGGGAACTGGATATGCAACATCCTTCTGACAGTGTGCTGGAGGCTGGATGGAAGTTATCCACACAGTGCATTCTGTCTTTCCATTTGGATGTTCTTTAAGGTCATGAGTAGTCTGGAGACAATACCAGTCCTGAGCTGCTGTAGCCTCCTTTTCCCAGAGCACACTTAGGAACTGAGAGACAGCACTAAACCAAAACTGGTAAAATATTTACATTCTCCACTTCTGTTGAAATCCACCTGTTCAGTCCATTTATAAGAAAATTTCCCCTCCTGAGCCTCGTAGTACATAAGTATATTTCACAAGAGAGAAATTAGTGTAGCAGGTAAGCAAATGTATAAAAGTCTTGTGATTAAAGTATAAAAAATTATGCATATTATGGCAGTAGTTTGCCTTCTAAAGAAAGAATAAACAACATAGTGCTACACTGTGTTTTGCTGAAATAGAATGCTTTTGAGAAACATTTATTTTTCATAATTGAAGGTAGAACTCAGCTAAATTTGACTGTTTTCAGAAAATTGTTGCATTTTCTTAAAAGAACATTGATAAAAATATTATCAGTTATTCACAACATGCTGGATAATACCTGTTTCGTGTTTACCCTTGCAATAAAAGGGTATACCCTTGGAAATTTGAGAAAAATATTCTATGCCCCAGAATTTGTTTTGCCCATTGCAATGGACTGAAGATATTGTTATTATAGAAGTACTGCCAGAACTGGGTCTTTGGCACTCACTGTTGTTTAGAATGACACCTTTGAAGTTTTTTAAGGTAATTTACAGGAAAACAGTTTACTTCAAAATTTCCATGTCTTGTTCCCATACAATAAGGCTGAAACTATCCCCAGCTAGCAGTAATGTTACATTGTAAACTGCATGGGTAGCCTTTTGCAAATTAGGGCTAGGATGCTGAAGATCGCTTTTCTGAAAGATGGGTAGAATCAGTTGTAGAATCATTTAGGTTGGAAAAGTCAAGTGCAACAACTAACCCAGCACTACCATGTTCACCTCTAAACCATGTTCCTATGCACCACAACTACATCTGTTTTAGAGGATGGTGTCTCAACCATTTCCCCAGGCAGCCTATTCCAGCACTAGAAATTACTTTCCATAGAGAATTTTTTGCTAATATCCAACCTAGACCTTTCCTGGTGCAAACTGAGGCCATTTCCTCTTGTCCCGTTGCTTGTTTCTTGAGATAATGGACCAATCCCCACCTGGCTACACCCTCCTTTCAGGCAGTTTTAAAAAGTGATAAAGTCTCCCCTGAACCTTGTTTCCTCCAGGCTAAACAACCCCAGCTCCCTCAGATGCTCCTCATCAGACTTGTGCTCCAGACCCTACACCAGTTCCATTGCCCCTCTCTGGAGCTGCTCCAGTATCTCAATGTCTTTCTTGTAGTGAGGGGCCTAGAACTGAACTCAGGGTTCAAGGTGGGGCCTCACCAGTGTTGAGTACAGGGGGATGATCACTACCCCAGCCACACCAGTGCTGTTACAGGCCACAATGCCATTGGCTTTCTTGGCCAGCTGCACGCACACTGGCTCATGTTCAGCCACTGTCAACCAGCACCTCCAGGTTCTTTTCCATTGGGCAGCTCTGCCCCAAAGATCACAGGGTTGTGACTCAAGTACTGGACTTGGCACTTTGCCTTGTTGATCTTCATGCAATTGTTCCTGTCTGAAAGAGGTCTTCCATGACAATGACACATCTTTTTTTTTTCTTTATGGAAGAGTTTTGTTGTAGTGCATAGGCCAAGTTAACCCTGCGGTTAACTTTAGATACCTCCCAGATAGATGAATCTCAGTACTGTGCTCTATTTTACTATTTCTTATGGCAGAACTAAAAGGAATAGTTCATGCATGAGGTCCATCTTGACAGGTAACCTGTAGAATTCACATATTTATTCTCATTTCTACAGCTTGTTTATCGATGTCATACAGTTAGTATCNCACCACAACTACATCTGTTTTAGAGGATGGTGTCTCAACCATTTCCCCAGGCAGCCTATTCCAGCACTAGAAATTACTTTCCATAGAGAATTTTTTGCTAATATCCAACCTAGACCTTTCCTGGTGCAAATTGAGGCCATTTCCTCTTGTCCCGTTGCTTGTTTCTTGAGATAATGGACCAATCCCCACCTGGCTACACCCTCCTTTCAGGCAGTTTTAATAAGTGATAAAGTCTCCCCTGAACCTTGTTTCCTCCAGGCTAAACAACCCCGGCTCCCTCAGATGCTCCTCATCAGACTTGTGCTCCAGACCCTACACCAGTTCCATTGCCCCTCTCTGGAGCTGCTCCAGTATCTCAATGTCTTTCTTGTAGTGAGGGGCCTAGAACTGAACTCAGGGTTCAAGGTGGGGCCTCACCAGTGTTGAGTACAGGGGGATGATCACTACCCCAGCCACACCAGTGCTGTTACAGGCCACAATGCCATTGGCTTTCTTGGCCAGCTGCACGCACACTGGCTCATGTTCAGCCACTGTCAACCAGCACCTCCAGGTTCTTTTCCATTGGGCAGCTCTGCCCCAAAGATCACAGGGTTGTGACTCAAGTACTGGACTTGGCACTTGGCCTTGTTGATCTTCATACAATTGTTCCTGTCCGAAAGAGGTCTTCCATGGCAATGACATATCTTTTTTTTTTTTCTTTATGGAAAAGTTTTGTTGTAGTGCATAGGCCAACTTAACCCTGGTGATACCTCCCAGATAGATGAATCTCAGTACTGTGCTCTATTTTACTATTTCTTATGGCAGAACTAAAAGGAATAGTTCGTGCATGAGGTCCATCTTGACAGGTAACCTGTAGAATTCACATATTTATTCTCATTTCTACAGCTTGTTTATCGATGTCATATAGTTAGTATCAAAAAAAAATCTGATTTGCAAAGCAGTTAGCTGGAATGGTTTGTAACAAATCAGGGTGTTGCTGAGAATTTGCTGTTAGGAGTCTAAAAGAACTTTTGCCACCAGTTTTAAGCAGTGCAGTATTGGGCTTGTTCAGCAGTGTTGAGCATGCCAGGGTTTAAAATTCTGCCCAGGTGTTTTCTGGCCAGACAGGTTTTGTGCTCTTATTTATCTGTTCTCATTAAAATTGTGATATCCAAGGGATAAATATTAGTGATACAGTGATACTTTACCTCTGGTAAATAAGTAGATTTTAGCATTTATGTGATAGAGCAAAGACTATCAGGACACTGCAGCACTGTTATAGAACTCATAGGCATTTGTATGAATATACTAAATGTAGGATTTGTCTTGCAGTCTGTCATTTTGGTTGTCTCCTTCATGTCGTGGTATCTCTTCTGAGATAANCACTGCTATCTTTCAAGCAGGCTGTGGGAGCCCAACCCCCTGTCCTGGCTGCTGCCCATCCAAGAGACCCAGAGAAATACTCTGGTCTCCCACACCTTCACTTACATTTGCTTTTAAAATATGTGAACATTTTTTGAGAAGGTTTTTCTTTGAGAATATTTTTCAAAGCCATATTTGCATTGAATTTTTTATGCTTTTCTTTTTAAAAAGAATGTAGAGCATATTGAATAAGTGCAATCCTAAAGTCTGTTCTAAAGTTTTATTCAGGTAAACTCAAAGGAATTTCAAAATGACAGATTAAAAAAGGAGCTTGTGTTGCCTAAATGATAAGGGCTTTGTATCACAGAATTTAGCAGAGTAATAAAGAATCACTACTAAATCAGAAATATAAGTTCTGCCCAGAAGCTAATACTGATAGTAAGAAAAGAAAGTGAAGTTCTGTGCTGGATGTTCATTATGAGAAAGAAATAAATAAGTAATTTAAAAAGCAGTTTTCCATGGAGAGAATATATTTTAACTAACTGGAATTACATCTTTAGTTTTCCTACCCTCTGGGACTCTCTTATGCTCTAAGTTAAATCATGTGTATCTTCATTGTGTTACATTTCCATTATGCCAATTTAATATCAAAGATTTGATCTCTAGAGCAACCAGTGTATAACACAGCTGGTGCATATGTTTCCTTCCCTGATCCATGTATTTTATTTATAACATTATCCTTTCCCTAGAGGATTTCAGATGCATGTTGATGTCAAATGCCTTTCCAAAAGTAGCTGTCAAGAGAAATAAATATTTTTGGAGTGATTGATTTTTGGAGTGGGAGAAAATGTACAGATAATAAGCAAGTCAGCAACATACACTTACATTTTCAGAAAAATGATCTGAAATTGGTGGCTTGTCTTCCCTAGGATATCAAAAGGGATCATAAAATTTAGTGAGTGTGAAATACAGAGTGCATATTGCTTCAAGTAGTGTTCAAACTTCTAGGATCTTGGGGAAAGATGCTGTAAGCAGGTACAGTGCCCTTAATATTTTTCCTCATCAGGCTGATAACACACAAGACTTGAAACATTTTATTGGAAGATTCTTATCCAAAATCTTGTCTCAGCATTTCTGAAAGTTAAGATATTTGAAATGCTGATAAAGGCTGATGAGGTTAATGTAAGATGAGGACCTAGGTTAACGTGAGATTCAAGATGCCAGACAGCTTGTGATAGATTAAAATTTACAGAGAAAATTTCACTTTCATTTCACCTCAGTGAAGCAGTAAGAGTAAAGGAAATTTTTCTTAGTGGAAGTCAGCATGAGAAGCCTATACATTATACCATTTACCACATACTGCTTGGCAACAGCTTTGAAAGTCCTTCTTCATTTACATAATTGAATTTCATTTGTATGGAGTATAAAGAGCTAAAATGATGGTCACACATACCTCCAGTGTTTGGGAATTAGCTGTGAAACACTATGATCTGGTGGTTCCTGTTGGTGTACTTAGAAATAACTGGTTTTATGTTGTTCACATGCTCATGTGAAGCAAATATTAATTCTTCAGCAGCCTTTTTTTTTCTCCTGTTACTGTCTTCAAATGTGTTCTTTTTCTTGTCATGGCAGCCCTTGATATCTCCATTAGTTATTCTCATTGTAATAAGGAAGATAAGCAGCCAGGTGTTTGCCATGTTCTTTGGGCACTGACAAAGTATTTTTGCACTGGAGCAGCCTCTGGTCATAATGCCAGTAAACCCTTAAGTGGGATCATTTTCATGAATACTTGATGATACATGTATTTGTTTGCAAATTGTTCTCATGTAAATTAGCTTAAGGTAAAAATTGCACTTATCACTAAAAAACAAGGGCGAGATTCTACAATTTTTACTAAATTGTCTTGTGTAATTATTATAATGATGAGTAATTGCATCCGTAGCAGTACAGGCTTTGGGGAACATGGTCTTTAACAAAGTCAAAAAGACCCAAATACATTTGATAAATAGTTTATGGAAAAATCTGAATGCCATCATCGTCCTCAAGATAGCAACTATGGGATAAACAAAAAATATCCCTGATTCGGATATCTTCTTTATTGATTTTCTGCTTTTCAAATTGTGATCTATCTTTTCCCCATGAAATTGTAAAGCAGAATAAAATTTAGAAGTTCTCATCTCCAGTAAAATGCACAGAGCTGCTTTACATTCCCAGATTTCACCTTCCAGTGTTCAGCACGTTACCATATGCATTTGAAAACCAATGGTGAATGAAAGAGAAACAAATTCTGGCCTCAGAAGCTATATTGATTGTTCTGACTCCAGTTGATTTTAATGTTAGTTGCAAGCAATGTAGACTGATATTCCTCTTGCAGTGCTTCATGGGCTTGATTTCCTTCTTCTCTAGACCCTTCACCAGCTTAATTGCTCTTTGAATGCATTTTGGAGGGTCTTTTTGGGACACACTCAGCACTTCAATGTCTGACTTGTAGTCAAGTGCCCAAAACCAGACTATTTGAGGTGCTCACCAGAGGTGAGGAAAGAAGGGAGCAGTGGTGACCCTCCACACCTGACAGAAGCCCTTAGGGAGCATTAGCAGGCAGGAGCAACACAAAGAGGGCAGGCAAACAGGAGATGGTAGGGCAATTTGTGCAGCAGTTTGCACAGCAAGGTGTGCAGGTAAGAGCTGAAGCTCTGCCAGCCTGCCTGAACGTGGTCTTGATCCAGCAGAAAGTCACGGCCTCTCTAAGCTCTGCACCCATCATGGCTCATACAGATGCCACAGATCCCCCCAGATGGTGGAACAAGCTGACACCCAGGTGCCAGGCTGTAGGGTGGCCCTTGCTCCCATGACAGTAGGGATGGCAGGAGTAATTAGAGTTGTGGGAGTTCCACCCCGATAGAGGAACTCCTCCATTTAGTGGCAGAGCTCAAGGAGCAGGTGAGGAGACTAGGAACTAGGAAAGAGAGACAAAGGGGCTACTGGAATCATGCCCTGTCCGCCCTGGGACAGGCCCCACAGGCAGATGAGGTGCATGACACAGAGACTTCCCTCTCCTCTCTCCACCTGGCTGAACACAGCCACTTAAGGGATGAGGGGAAATGGCCATCTTTGTACTGTCTTGCTTTGTATTCTCTTCTCTAAATTCACATACACTATTTTCTCCTGGTACATTCATGAATCTTGTGGCAATATGCACCCTAATGTTCATCAATCTCCTGAAAATAAGTTAAGCAAGAGAAATGCAGGGAGAAAGGAAGAGGATGGTTTCCGCAATGCCAGGTCACTAGTATCTGCTTCCTTGATAAACTTTAAAGTAACAAGCAGATTTTCCTTGATCACCAGTTGTTTTCTGCTTTGTTGACAGTTCTTCACAAATGGAGAAGTGTTCAGTGCTGCTATTTCTTCTCTGTAGCAGATTCTCTGATGTACATGCTTGGAAGTTGCCCAGTTCCCAAATAAATGCCTTCTCTGTCCTTGTGGGACTAAAGATTTGTATGTGATAACCATCAGCTTGAGCAATGTAGCATTTGCTTGTAACTCACAAAGATTAATTTACAGAGCTTTTTTTTTTTTTTAATTTATTAGTTGTAATTATTCTGTGAGCAGTTTTTCATCCTCTAGATAAAATCTGATAAATGGATCCTGTTGTGTATCTTTTTTTCCCTATTGGATCAGAATGTTTTTTTAGAAATACAAATGGTGCTACACATATAAATTTTAAATTCTCTCTTTACTATCACCATTTGATAAATATAGTGAATTTTTGGGGTTACTTCAGGAGGTCAGTCTGTCTTCTAGCATGAGAGAATGTATGTCTTGTCCCACAGCAGCTTTACCTGTGCTTGTTCACAGCTCAGAGATGAAGGAGAAGTTGGACACTCCCCCAGTGTGAATACTCTTGGAAGGGTATTTTATTTTCTGCAGTTTTCTGAAGCTTTTACTGGGGTGAATGATCTTTGCAGGATAGGTTTTCCCTTCCATTTTTATTTAAAAGTCTGTGTGTATTATTACAGTTTAAAAAAAAAAAAAAAAGCTGACGATGGTATTCTATTAAAAATAATAATAAAAAGCCTTATAACTTGAAACAGGAATACTTTCCCTGGAGAAATGAGAGCTTTTTACTTAAGTGAATGTTATATATATTGAGCTGGAAATGATCCAGACAGGAGATTGACTACTCAAAATAATTGCAGTCCAGTAAGACAGGCTTAATTGGTTTTTCAACAAAATTTTGGACTGGGTTGAAGTGTTTGAGCTTTATCTGCCTCCTATTTTGCCATTTTCAAGACAGCAGTCAGAATTTTCCACAATGAAATTACTGTATTTGAAAGACCTGGTAGTGGTACTGTGCCCTGACAACACAGCAGAGGATTCTGAAAGCATATTAGGATATTTGTCTCCCCTCAGTCTGACCACCCTCATCTATCATTTTTACACTAGTGAATATATTACTTCTGGAAACTGCTTGATCCTTCTCATCCAACTGAAAACAACTGCAATATCACTGTTCTCAAAGACTCTTTCTACTTTTTAAGAATTCTGGATGTCCAGAAACATATCATAGGAAGACTGTGGAAAGTTATGATTTCTTGGTGTGTTTAAGATACAATGGGCTCTGCTACCCAAATTGAAACTAAAAGAAAAAAAAAGTTTTTTGTGTTCCCTCTCCCTAATTAATGTAATATATGTTTGTAGATGTAAATTATTATAGTTTTACTGACTTGTATAACATTCCACTAATTCGCAAGAGCTGTAAAACTTCTTCAAAATATCAGGAACAGTAGAGGACACCCTGCATTGCATCTTAGGAATTGCAGCTCATCAGGACATGTTACAACTTGTGGTGTAATTAATTAAACCAATTAAATATTTTAGTATGACTAAAAGTGGTAAAATGTTATTTAAGATGTCTTTACAAAACTTGTAGTAATTAATATAATATGGCCTTGAAATGAAAGGGAAAAGGGTTAGCATAAAAAAGGAGCTATCTGATAGTTCTAAATATAGGGTTCTAATTTAATGGGTAGATCAGTGTAGTCTAATATTGAATAAAATATTGAATAAAGAAAAGACCTCTGTGAAAAATGAGAGTAAATAAGAACATATACTGAGAATTAAGTGTTATTTCTGTTTATTATAAGATTTTATAGACCTTGATAAAGATGATGGGGAAAAAAATGCTTCAGTATACTGCAGTACTGAGTCCTAGGATTATTTAGATGCCTAAGCAAAATTGCAGGTGCCAGCATTTCAGAATGGCTTAGTTCAGTAGTTTGGCAGCTAATTTAGCAAATAACTCTCCTGCGGCCTTGTTTGGAAAATAAAACTGGAAGACAATAAAACAATAGAAACATAGGGCCTTAATTCTTTGGTGAAATTATTGTCTACCTAGAGACAATAAAATATGTCTCAAAATCTTACTGTCTCTTTCCTGTCTCCAGACCAACCTAAGAGAACAAATTCTTCCAGTTAGCAGCAGGTATACTAATCTGAACTCTAGAAAGATCAAGAATTATCTCAAAAGCCATGCAGAGATCTTTTCTACTGGACTTGGTGTTCCATCACACCATTGAGCTGAACCCTCAAAAAATTACTTTTGGTTTCAGCATTGCATTCAAAATTTGAAGATCATTTCCCTCAGCAGTGAAAATACAACAGACAGCTTTTTGTCTGTTACTTATCTTAAAGTCATTGTCTTTATACCTGAGATTTCTTGCTAAGTATTCCTGCTTTATAACTGGATCTCTTAGCTCAGAAAGCTGTTTATTATGAACCAGGTTCAGAGTCAGTGTATTTCTGTTCATTTACTGGTGCTCTCCTGAGTAACCACCTTACATTTCTGCATTTTCATTTCCCACATTTCATTTCTGCATTTTTAAAATTCTACTTCATTTATCTTGTCTGTTTAGATTCAAGTTGGAGATTACTATTATTTAACCTAAAAAATTTTATTTTGACTGGATTTGGTCTTGACTCACTTTGATCTTTACTGTCACCTGGTTTTGAAATGATTTAATTTTTTTCCTGTCATTATTTTTTTCTGTTACAATGGGCCTATGATGAACTATGTTGGTTAAAATGAGACTATGTTTCATTCATATACTGCTTCAGATGATATATGTGAGCCCTAACTAGTATCAGTATTACAGTGAGCAGAGATTAAGAAGGCTTGACTATTCTTAAAAGTATTAAGCCAAAATTACAAATAATTTTCTGGTCCAGAGTATTTCCTTGCAAATAATGATTCTGTTATATGTTTGAAGAAAGCAGCTGTCTTCTTCAGTATTTCTTCATGGGGAAATGAAAATCAAAGGACAATGTGTATTTAATTTATGAACTATGTCTGCAGCACTGGACATTTGTCTTGCATTAAATTTTGCCTTAATGCTGTCTGAGCATTAAAGATATAGGTCAGTCATGCTGTGATTGCATTGAGTTCTCCAGAGAAGTGGACTCTGTTTCATCAGATACAATGTTCCTTGCCCTTTTTTGCAGGGTACACATGTTCAGGATAAAGATAGTGGGAGAATATTTATCAGGACTGCAAAAAACACAGGCTGTGAATTACAGCAAGGGCTGCCAGTTTGCCTACAGAAACTCCAGTGAGGTATCTCTACTTTAAATTGGTCCTCTCAAGTCAGTGTGTTCCTTGTAGCAGGTGATAGTGTTTCATAGACTGTATATCTTCTATATTTAATGTCTTTCTGCAAGGTCAGAGACAACCCTGGCAATAGTGAGAGTATTTGACCTAGAGTTCTTTTTCAGTTGCTGTAAGGGAACAATGTGGTCTCCTGCACACACACACAAAATTATGTAGTAGAACTCCAAGATTTTCAGTAAAGGTTAAAAATTATATTCAGATTTTGCCTGTTGATAAGGGGTTTTATTTTTCCATATTCCTCTTGGTAAGTGCAGGAATTGCATACAGAGACTTCTATTTTGAAGATTGTTGAATTCCTCTGCCTATCTCCCACAGAATGTGCATTCAATTTTTTGACAGTGGCCCTCTCTTTTGTCAATCACAGTGTGGTTTTAACAAAAAAAATATTTACATTGTTTTGATTTTTGTTCAGGAGGATATCTTATTCACCTTTGGAAAGCATGTAAATTTTTAAAGCCACCCCTGATATTCTGCTACTGAATGGAGCTTCTAATCCTTGTTTAAAAATATAAATTATTCATTGTAGGATTGGATTTGAAAGTTGGCTGTGTGGTTCCTGTGGTTGTTTACACTGCACTCTGGTGAAATTGAAAGCACAAATGAATTCCACTAGGTTTTATTAGAGACTTTCTGACTTAGTATATCTGAAGGTTCTTTTATATCTTTAAATATATAATCCCTTTATTTTTGCTTCCTGTATCAAAATAAAATACAGATAAAAGGAGAAAGTTATCAAGTGCCTTCAGCAGCAGCTGAATGCTGTCTTCCATTCACACTGGCCACAGTTGACTCTTGGATGAAAAGCATCCAAGGAAAATTGGTATCTGTAGTTTTAACATTAATACTTCCATATATTAAGTGTCATTGTGAGCAAGAAATGAATAGATGTGCTCAGAACATGGAAATGTAAAGATAGTGGACAGTCTATAGTATTTTTTGAAAGAGGAGTAATAAAGGGATAGGGAACAGTAATGGGCTAGGGCTGCATGAACTTTGTTTATATAATTTTAGTCTGTGTAAATGGCTTTATCCCCCATCTCTATTCTATCTAGTGTCTTGGGAACATTATAGTTATAGCTTTATGCTAAATTGACTGAAAGAAGTAAACAGCGTTTCTTCTCTACGTCAGTGTTGAATGCTCTGGTGTTTTACACATCACACTGTAGAGATCTAATGCCCCCTTTCCCAACAGGCAAACACAAACCTGAGCTATGCCACACATGAAACAACTTCCTAGTAACTCTTAGAGCATGAGAGAGAGGGGTTAGAGAGTTGTCTGAGTGAGTTCTCTGTTTCTTTGTACCTCTCAAAAACAAGAATTAAGGAACAATGAGCCATAATAAAAGGAGAGAGCAAAAATAAATAATATAAAAGTATGGCATTCAAAACACAGAATATACTTTTACATTAGCTTCATAAAAAGTGAGTCAAAAAATCAAGTAAATTAAAGAGAATATGTTATATGAAATCTCAATATTTTTTCTCTGATTCAATTAAAAATTGTCATAAATTATAATTTTATTGCCATTTTATTGAGCGTTATTGTGCGCTTATTGTTCTTTTTGAAGTTACTGTTTTTTCATTATTATCAGTATTACCTTTTCTGAGTTAAATTTAATTTTTCACATCTCCACCCATGAAGCCTTTTCTGATTCTCCTCCCCATCCCACTGAGATGGGGGAGTTAGTAAAATGCTGCAGGGTACTTAACTGCTGTCTGCTGTTAATGTCCAGAGGAGAAAAAGGCTCCAGACAGGTTCAGCTACAAATGAGTGTGACACAAGAATCAACTATGTAAGTTCCATGCAGAGTGACTGAGACACCACAAGTTTGTGGTAATCTAGGGGAAAATTGGTCAACAGAGCCGTTATTCTGTATTTAATTGCATTTAGCTGAGATCGGAAAACAACACTCTGCTGCCTGGTCTGTTTCCTCTGAGTTAACTCCTGCTGTTTTCTGTTAAAACTCATTCCTGTTGCTTTTCTGACACAAGTTCCAACGTATACTATTTCTGCAGTGTGATGCTATAGCGTGTTTTCTGGGAAAATGCTCAGTTTCTAATTCCTGCTTCCTTTTGATCATCCATTGTCAACTACATTTGTGTTTTTCTAGACAGTGTAATGTAGCAGCTGGCTGTTACTCCTCCAGCAGATTTCCATGCCACCCTCCTGTGTGGTGCCCCCACCACAGGTTGAGAGCAACCATATGCAGTCAGTTTTTATATAACTGTCATTTCCCATCACATCAAAGTTTGCCTTACCTCTTTTTTAAAAAGAAGCACTTTAGTAGAAAGTTTATTCGAAATGTCAGCTGAAAGAATCAGAAATCTGTGACAGGCTTTAGTGCAGGGAACACTCTGAGATTATGATGTGTGTCAGCACATCTGAGAACTAACTGAAACTGTGGGGAGTTCTTTTAATAGTTTAGTCAAACAGGGAAGTAGTAAATACCTCTTGAAAAATTTCAGGAACCTAGTGAATTTTTTGTCTCCTTTAAGAGACATAATTTTATTAATAAATATGGCATTCAGTTTTATTTTTATGAAAGGTAGCACCTTTTTATGAAATGTACCTCTCTTTGTGTGCAGTTTCCCTCCACAGTCACACTAATGATGTTTAGCTTTTGCACTGTTCAAGAGCTGTCAGAAAATGTCATTTTCTTCCCTACAGGGTTTTTGTCAATTTCAGTGAAATGTGCTTAAGTAGCTTTTCGTGGGGAGAAAAGATGGAGAAAAGATTTCTGTCCTCAAAAAATATGTACTGAAATGACACGACAGCAAGTTGTGTTGTGAAAAATACAACTTCAGTATTAGAACAGGAAGTGAAAGTATTTGGACTTTGTTTGTTTGTTTTCCCTGAACATTCTGGATGAGAGGTCTTGAGCCTGTCAAATATCATGGACAACTTTTGTATATGTAGGAAGATTTTTTTTTCTATTTGTCATTTAATATTTTTTCATAAAAACATAGAATCATTTAGATCGAAAATTACCTTTAGGATCATCAAGCCCAACCTTTTTCCTGAACTCCTTTACCAGAGAACCAATATCCCATAATCTTCAGAGCTTTTCTTCATTGACTGTAGAACACTTACTATAACATTGAAATACATGTTTATGCTGCTAAATCTGCAGTCAATATATTTGGGTTGGTGTTTTATCTTTTCCCTCCCTGCCCCACACATCTCTGATTCCAGTGCATGGAGCACATTATTGCCCATGGTTTTCTGCCATGTCTGAAGGAACATGAAACCTCACTGACTATTTCTGTATATTATTCTAGTTGCTCCTAAGAGTCGATTATCTGTTTCTCTGTTGTTTTAAGCATCTAGCTAGAGCATGTCAAATAGGCACCTTTGCTACTCTAAGGTACTGTCATTTGAATGCTTAAGTTCCTCCTCTCTGAATCATTTGTATAAAACAAAATAAGGAAACCTTTTTTTCCCTATATTTATAACCAATCTTAAGTCCTCTATGGAACAGCTAAAGCAACATCAAAAGGCAACTCTTACATTGAATAATTTTCTGATCTTCTAACATTGCCATGCTCATAGCCTGGGCATTAAATAGCATTTCCAGTCTTATAATTTCCCATCTTAAAACACTTTATAAAGCATGCTATTAATACTTATGGAATCAAAAGAAGATTTGAACAGTAAATATGTTCTGTGAATGCTTTAAATTCTGAAAGCAAGGACAGTTATGTGGATTTTCTGCTTCCAGACTATACTTTCTGGAACAGTTTCTATTCAAAGGGTATCATACATAGTCTCTAAGGACTTGGCTTACAGCTGAGCTTTCAGGAAACAAACCTCAGAAAATAAGAACATAAGATCAACAGTTTCAATTCAGAAAAATCATTATCTAGCCTGTATCCTTTGGCTAATAGCAGGTACCTAGGGAGCAAGCATATAATGATACTGCCCTAAATCACTCCCCAGCACCCAGTGATTTGTAGCTCAACTACTATGAAACCAAAGGTAATTTCTTCCTCTTTAAGAGACTGTGCTTTGATGGCCTGTTTAGCTGTTTTTGAGCCACTCTAGTCCTCTAGCTTCAGTAATATCCTTTGGCTGAGGCTGCAAATACAGTGGGTGTTAGGCTAGTCTAAGCATAGGCTCAAGCATATGTGCAATCACATGACAAACTGCAATTTTTCATGAAACTCCTGCCTTCTTGCGCGGTAGCAAATCCATCTGTCACTGAAACTCATCAGTTATACACTTTTTTCTGTTTTACTGTAAATGTACTTATCATTATAGTCTGCCTTGGATTAGAACGTTAGGTCTTGCACACTTAACTGGCATGAACGTTTTTTGATCACAGCTACACAAACTTTTTTGGTAACACCTTTTTAGCAGAGAAAAAAGTATGTTATTTGGGCTGATATCTATTAGCATATTGACTTTGATACAGATTTTCATCAAGAAGGTTTTTGAGGCCCTCAGTGAGTGAGGGGGAGAGAGATGGTGGGGGTGATTTGCCAAGAAGTTTTTGGGATACTTATTTATTTACTTACATTTTGAAGGTGAACAAGTCAGTGTAGTCCCATTCTGCTGTGAAAGGAAAGCAGATTCTGTGTATCCCGTAACTGCTGTAGGACTGATTATTTAACTGCATGATTGCAACACTTTTGAGTTTGTGTCCTTCACTATATGCTTCAAACAAAGCATATTTGAAATGCTTATTTCAGTGTCAAAGTCATGCTCCTCCTCTCTGTGCTTTGCAGCACAAGTACAGATGAGAAAGACCCTGGTACTTCTTTCATCTTCACTTTTGATTCAAAAGGATATGATATTTATAAGACTAAAATACAGTACGTCAAGAATTTTTATCCTTCTTTGCTTGTATATGCAACATACATGCTACTCATTTTTATATATCTCAGAGGATTGCTTACTGTGTTTTGGGGTTCTTTCAGTAATGATTCATTTAGGGGGACAGAGGAATATTCTGTCTGAGGGAAAGGAGCTATCCAATAATAAAGAATCAGTATTTTATGCCTTTGTGAAATAGGAAAACTGAAGAATAAAAGTGCAGCAAAATATTAATCTGGCCCTGAAAGCTAGGGGAAAAGGTCAAATTTGGGTTACAACTAATAAATAAAAAAGTGGTTATGATCAATTTAACACTGCAGAGAAGAACCGTATTTATATTACAAAAAAATACAATCAGCAAAAGAAACATAAATAACAAGCAAGGAGAATGCCAACAAGAAACTACAGTTATGAGTCAAAAATAAACCAAGAAGTCTACATGCTGAGCCCCAAAAAACATAAACATTGAAGCCAGGTTTCTGAATGCTTCCGAAAGTGACTAATGTTTTTATAGTAGCTATTATAAATTAGAACAAGGAGAGAAAGTGACATTTACCTATGTTTTACCTGATTCTGAGACACTTTTGAATTAAGGTTCAAAAGAATGAAGTAATGACACCTGGTGTGTCTCTGTGGGTATGGGATGTTTTACTCTGGAGGGACTTCTATCCCATCTCAAGTGGTATGAGAGTGACTACCAGAGTGGATCCTGGATGGCTGGACAGGGGAGTTCCCTTAGCATGGCAATGAAACATCAGTCAAGGCTCTGAAAGTCATAGTAATGAATTTTTACATGTAAGTTTATAAAGCATTTCAAGGGCACAGTCAGGTAAGAGTCATTTGAGATTCTCTTGACCATGCTGTTTCAAGACCAGGTGTATGTTCATGATTTCGATTGATACAACAATAATTATTGGCCTCAAACTCCTGTTGAAGTGTTTAAGACATCCATAGATGATGCCTTTCTATCTTTCAGCTTGTTTAATGGCATAACTTTGCTGCAGTGCTGTGACTTCTGTAACTTCCATGTTACAGTGGAGAAAGTGCTTTGACATGACATTTCAAAATCATTGGCAGCACATTCTGCTTTATAGAGAATACTCAGGGCTCCTGTATTTATACTTGATGTGAGAAGGAAATTGGAGCTGGTGTCAAAGGCCTCCATAGCAAGAAAGATCACTGAAACAATAAAGATTTCTGAAGGATTTGCATTAACTCAGACTTCTATACAATTTGTTCTACTTTGCAAGTATGTAAAAATAAGTAAAAACTGATGTAAAATTTTGTAACAAAAATCGCTCCTAGAATTTCTGACTTAGTAAGTACAAGTTCGAAGTTAATTCTTTGTGTATGTCAGATTTGGACTTGTCTTCAATTCTGTGCTGACTTGCAGTAACATTTATGAATTTCTTCTATGAAGAGTTTCTAGTTCAGCTGTATGTGAGGAAACCTGAGTAATTTCATTAAATTTTTTTTTCTCAGATTTCAGATCTGCAGGTTCTTTTCTCACCTATCAAATTCAGCAAGGATCTGAGGCTGATGCTGCCTCACAGTTCCATCTATCCACATTGCTGGTGATAGCAGATTCTACAATCAGAACTAGGTTGAGGATTCTATTTGTGAGATGATGGGAAGAATAGAGCCCTTGTATTGTCATCTATAGTTATAGCTAGTTTTTTTGTCAGCAAGGAAAGCAGATACATCTCCAAATCTCATGGAATACGGGTGTATATAAATTGTTCTTGTAATGACATAGTTTTGGAAAATTGTTAGAAACCATCCCAAACATTTGATTAAATGTTTAACCACAGTTTTTGGTACAGTGGAAATTTACTGTGGGTATAGAATTTAAACGGTTTTCTATGGGAACATTTCTGCAAGGCATTGTGGAGTCTGGTTGCATCAATACAAAGAAACAAAATAAAGTATGTTAAGCACAAATCTGAAGTTTTTTATATAGGCTGCATGTTGTTTGTCACAGTTCCATTTTTAAAAAACAGTCTTAGAAATTGGGTCTTTTTGTCTTGGACTCATGTGGAAACAGAATATGAAGAGTACCTATATGTAAAATATTTGTTTCAATGCTTTAAAACCTCAAAATTTGATGACTCAAATCATGTTGCGGTTTTTGGATGATTTTTCTCATCTTTCTTTTTACAGCTAGAACTTTGGTTCTGTAATGTATTCTTCATAGTTGTGTTAAAATGATGTTTTAGCAGATTCAAATTAATTTTAAATTTATTTTCTCTTTTATATCTATGCAAATGATATTAAACTATATCAAGCATACTGTATTCTTTTACTTTTATTCTTGTTTTCAGGTTTGATTTTTTTTTGTTTCTTTTCCCATTTATTACATAGCACAAAGTAGACACTAAATGCAATGTAAACAAAAGTCTCCAAGAAGAAATTTGTGTTGTGTTAAGCTGTGATCTTGACTTTATCTCTGAAGACATTGCATTTGCAGACATGATGGCATAGGATTATCTGCAGGTTTTTAAACTTAATTTTGGGATTGAGTGTGAGGATTTTCTGGTAATGCAAATTATTTCATCTTTTCCCCTTATGTGGTATACTTTTCCATACCAAGGAAGCTAGATTTGCTCAGATCTAGAGTGTATTCCTTATGTATAGCCTGGTGGTTAACATGATTTATATCAAAGAACTTTATGGTGTTATGTGGTGTGTTCTAAAAAAGCAGAATGTTGTATTTTAGGAAATGAATTCACAAATATTAATTTAATCATGTAAGTAGTTGGTAAAAGCCAAGGGAATCTCTGATCTGGTTTAGGCCTTGCACTGTACATAACAAAAATGAAAATCTATATTATTATTATTAACAAAATTGAAGAAATGCAAGAAGATGCAGATATATGACATCCCAGCAAATCTTATTTTAAATCAGTGACAAGATTGGTTAAGCCAAAAAGATTGATATAGACTTTAGAGTGTGGTGAGACTGACTACTGTTAGAACTGTCCTTATGGAATATACTATTTCAAATTAGAATCTGTTCTTATATCATTATCTAGAAAATTTGAGAAATATTTTGTGTATGATATGGCTTTCTCACAAGAGTGTTAGTATTTGAGAGACATAAATTGTATATTTGCAATCACTGTGCACTTCCCATGCTTATTCTTCTGCAGTTTTATACACATAGATGCAATAATCTATTTATTTTTTTTCACTCTTTGATTATGTAAAAAATAACATATTTTTTCCCAAATCTTTATTTATATTTTACTACTCTATTGATACTTGGCTTTTGACAGATTAATAATATTCATAACTTAGAATCTAAGAGGTTTTGATAAGTTGGGGTAGGTATTAAAAATAAAAATTACTGAAAGTAATTTTTTACTCTAGATCTTGATTATTTTCTCATTTGGAAAATAAGCCTTTTTATTTTTCAGAATAAAATTATTGTGTTTATTGTATATTAAAATAATCTGACATCTCAGCTTTCTGAAACCCTCAACACATTATTTTTAAATGGAATAGTGGATCATTAGTATCTTTAGTTTCTTTCATTTTCCTAACTACAGTGGAGAGAACACATATACTATCAGTCTTCCTTTTTTTCCTATTCAATGGGAAATAAGTTTCTCAATTATCCAAAGGTCTAGTTTAGGTCCTGCATACCTTTCAATTCTTGCTACCTTTTTGATGTTCCAACTTTCTAAAGCCAATACACCAGCCAACAGTACGAAAGTTAGATTTAATAATTACACTATTCATTTCCTAAACTTTCTCTACTGAATTATAAAAATTACATTGGCACTTGGCAGTATAGTATTTAGTCCTGAAATTACTCAGTGACTTCACTAAAACAGTGTATTCAGGAGTGCCTATTTATCAATAGGCCATCAGTAGGATGAAGCCTACAGTGGAGGACCCCAGTAAAAGAAATTCATTCTCATGAAATTATAGAGCATAAGTCTAAGGCAATACAGGAAAATGAAAGGGCAGCATGAAAGATTTCTCCTTTGTATATTGATTTTTTACTTAAAATGGATTTGTGACATTTCTGCTGTCATCAAGTTTATTTATTTAATGTATTTCTCAAGGCATTTGTTTAACTGTTAAACATAACAACTTAGGAATAAAACTTGTCTTTGTAAAAAAATGTGGACCTGAGCCAGGCTGTTTAAAATTTAGGCTACATAAACAAGAGGAAATTAAACACTGAAATGTTCCAGGCACTGGAACTTGACAGTCACATTGACAAATTGTTGGAACAGTCTTTGCCTCAGTTTTGACCCACAGGCTTGCAGATGGTTCTCAGGTGCCTTATGAGAGTGTGCATTGACAGTGGCTGCTTCCAAAAAGCAGTTTGGAAATAGTGAACCCCTCTTAAAGCATAAGAGAGTTCACAGAGAAAGTGGTTTAGTGCCAGGATAGTGGCAGTGCCTGAGGATGCTCCTGAGCACATTAAATATATTTAGTGGAGAAGTAGCTTTGCAAGCTGTGGCAAGGGTACATGGGAAAAGAAGGGAAAGCAATGCAAGCAAAGTCTCTTGTTTTCAAAGAGTATGGTGCAGGAAATTTTATTTGTATAACCTGTGAGTTATGGTTATTGCTGGAGACCTTAAGATTAGTTTTGGTTTTATTAGGAAATGCCTATCTTTCTCTCATACTTGTCTGGTGGAAGTCAGTTCTATTAAGCATCCATCTTTGAGGGCAAGTTGTAGTGAGTGCATTTTGTTCTGGGTTACAACCATTGTGGCACAAATGGGAGGAAATACCATAAAATGGCAGATGTGCCACTCTAAGGTAGATAGAAGATGGGAGATTCCCAGCAAACTCTGTCCCTTGATGAGCATAAGAAAAGATTGCTTCTAATCCTGTATGACTGGGTATGGGTAAAGAATGTCAACCCTGAAGAAAATCAGACGTGGAAAATAACCAATTGTGGTTTATACTTTTTCAGAATCAGCTAAATTTATGGTAGATTTTGAAGAAAACAAATGTTTCTCCTATTTTCTGTTAAAGATATAAATTCTTCTATATTGAAGTGAACGGGAAAAATTTCAGAGGGAAGCTGGTGTAGATACTGTATTGGTGCCTTCAGCCTGTGCAGTATTCTGTTTAAACAATGATTTTGGTACTTAGTATCTATTTATGTCCACTGCAGCAAACAACTGTCTCCCACAAACCTCTCCTCCTCCCATAACATTACCTTTCCTGATCCTTTCAGCTTTAAATGCTGTTATCATACTCTCATGTATTTCTCTTGTGCCTTGAGTACAGCCATGGTAAGTGGCAGTGGATGCTGTGGCTAGCTCCAAAGTACATGTAGTGTTATTAGCAGTGCATTTTATGGCTGGCTAACTGAAAGGTCAAGAGAATATAAAAATATTGAGCCTGAATTACATGCCTGGTGAGGAAAAACAAACCTTAGTCCTCTCTACTCCATTATGAAATACATTGCAATAACTCGTGTCCTCCTGCTGCCTCCTTTTGAAATTGATTGAAATGAACCAAATATAAGAATTTATGGGATGGGAGGTAAGAAATGGGTGAAGAGACAGAAATATTTCCACGAACACTCTAAGGCAGATTGAGTTTGAAAGCTAAGGATGGTGCTTGTTTTCAGCAGGAAATAAATTGGTAAATGCACAGTTGTCATTTTTATGTTGCCAGCACAATGCACTCAGTAAAGTCAATATCCTTGAAGTGGGTCTTTTCACTGGCCCCAAGTTACTAACAGTTTTTAGTTATGAGTCCTCCTCTCTCTCCTTTTTTCCTCTTTCACCCTCCTTATAAAAATCACTTTTAAGTGGCTTAACTAATTAATTTGCAACACCTACATACCTCTAAACTTGAAATATATGCTTTGTAAAAAAAAAAAAAGCCAAAACAAAGGAAACTTTCAATAAGATGTCAAATTTCTAAGTAGAGTAAAATGAGTTGTACTTGATTGTTCATCCACTTTAGAATAGACTCAGCAGGGATATGATTTTGATGAGAGAATGATTAGGATTCTGATCTATTTTTTTCCCCCTGGCAGCAGGCTTATTCTAAAACATTTTTGTTTGCTTTGCTGTGTCTGCCACATATGATCTAGGTCAACATGACACTTTTGTTCTTTTTCCTGTTCCAAAAGTGGAAAGTTTCCAGCAGCTTCATCTTCTGCTGATCTAGGCCTTCTATTGGCAAAGCAGTAACATGAGAGTAGACCTGGTATGTGTAGAATGGATCAATGTCTGCAACAAATGGAGTTTTTTACTGCCTAGCTGCTGGTTCTCTGATGTTATAGTCTAGTGATACCTCTGATTATAATGGAGTTTCTTTCTGATCTACACAACTTTATGTTGAAAGAACTAGAAATATTATTCTATGATTTGATGTACTCATTAAGACTTTTGTTATAAGTCTCAGATATCCTAATTTATGTGCCTAATTTATATGCCTTGTTCCTACTGGAACAAGGCAATGCTCTAAGCAATTCTTAGGGCATAGTTATGCATCTAAGAAAGACAGTAAAACATTTATAGAGAACTAGCAAAATATAATCAGAACAAAATTTTCCAGCTTTCTTAAGTTTGTTTTTTGATTTTTTTTTTTAATTATAACATGCTTTAAATTAAGACTTCATATTTTAACCTTTTCAAACTGCTTTGAAGCAGGCAAGATTCCCTGCTCTCTACTTCTAAAAGACAATGTTTTAAATAAAGATTCAGGTTTTGAACAAATTTTACCACAATTCAAATGGAAGATTAGTAGCTGTAAAGTTAATCCACGCTGTCTTTTCTTGAGCTAGTGAAGTTTAGCACTCAGATTTTTAGCACTGGATCTCCTCTTGGCTCTTCTACTGTGATGTACCTGTTTTTCTTGGCAATTAAAAGGTGAACAACAAGAAAGCCCATCCTCATGTTCTTTCTGGAGGAAACAGAGCATTCAATTAAATTAATAGACAGAAACACAATCTATAATTTTCATTAAGTTTTGGATTTCAGTGATCAAAGGCTTGCTACTCCATGAGCAAAACATAGATTTTTCAAATTTATCTGATCTGACACATTTTTTCCTTTTTGTTCCTCCAGTTCTTGGGTATGTCATTACTTATGTGATGCCTTTAGTTTTAGTTTTTATGTTTTCCAGATTCCATGCTGTTTCAGGTGTAGTTTTAGGCTTCATATTAAGTGCTAGTAGGTAGTAGGTAGACAAAACAAATCCTTTCCTGCCGAAAACCAAGGACATCTTCCTGGCCCAAAAGCATCAACAACGATGGACTGAAGAGAAAAACGAGAAGGATGAGACTTCATAGCCTAGAGGTGTAATTGGACAAGTAAACAATATATACAAATAGACCCAAGGGGACTGAGGGGTGTGGCCGGGGATTCGGGGGAGAGGGTGCTTTTGGAGAAGCCATCAGGGCTGGTTTGGATGTCCCAGGGGTATCCTGGGGGCCTTTTAACAAATATTTGTTTTATTCTCTAGTTCTGTCCAGTCTCTGTTTCAGGTCAGCCCTCCCAAGGCAACAATGTATATCTTCTATATAAAAATAGGAAACATTCAACATAAAAGTTCTTTAAGATACATTTTCATAACTAAGGTAAAATAGTCCACTGTTAATTTTGAAGAAAAAGATATTAAATATTGCTAAAATGTCTAAAAAGAAACAAGCTGTTTCAGAACATTGAAAAATCTCTCAAAAAGGTTGACTGTAATTGCATTTTTATCATCTCCCAATGTTGCTTTTTTAAAATGCATTGTGATTCACAATAATGTTTATCCATGGCTTCCATTAAATATTTCCAAGTTCTATTAGAATAATAGATTGATTCATGCTCATTTTCTGCACTATTTTCAAGGTAGACCATTTTTGCTTAGAATTGTAAAATATGATTTCAGGTTTTGCATAGTTACACATCCTACTTTTTTCCAGATGCATTCTCTTTGCTTTTCACCCTCCTAAGGTCTCAGTTCTCTTTAATCAGATTCATTTCTGATGTTCATTCTGTGCCTTAAGCATTAGTTTAAATAAGGAAAGAGACTCGTGCAAGTGGAACATCTTAAGAAACACCACCACAGTGCCCAGAACTTCAGCCAAAATTTGCACAGTATAGCAGGAGCTCAGTTACAGCTGCCTGGATGCTGCTTCTGGTGTTTGAGTCTGGATCTGTGACCTGACACTGCCCAGGTCTGCAATTGCCATGTCACCCCCAGACTGTCATGGCACTGCAGCCACGACTCCCATGGCTTTTGGAACACTTTCTAGGTGGTTTAGAAAACAGGCATAGATCCTCTTTGGTGAGGTAGTGTACACATTTCAGCAATGTGCATAATTAAAAAACTTAATGTTTTCCAGGTGCTGAAATGTTGTTGTAAGAAAATCCTTGGCATTCATTCATATAATAAAAGAAATCTCAGCCTTAACACGTTGCACATAAAAGTTTAAAAGTATGAAGTAATACTGTACTAAGGGATTGAGGACATTCCATGGTGTTCACAAACAGGCTAATCTGTAACAAAATAGAGCTGTCAAAAAAGGACATGATCTGAGCTTAAAAAAAAAGCTTTTTTTTCTGTTTACTCCTGTGATTTTGCTGATACAGGGTCATGATTTTTAGTCCTTGGGACTGACAATTCCAACCCAGCTGCACATCACCCTGTGTTTCACCTTTTTATAGAAAGTACCTGTGAAACCCAGCCAGAGCTTCTCTACAGCACTTGTAAACTGCTTGAACTAAAACTTGGGCAAAGGCCCTGGGAGCATTTATTTTAAATTTTGATCACTGATTGGTGTGTTTCCTTTTCTATACAATAAAAAATTGATTACAGCACTTAGAGAGGATGTCTAATTAAAGCCTTTCTGTGGTAAACATTGTGAGCAACTCCAACACTGCTTTTGATACGGATAAGGTGGAGGCAAGGATTAAAGGATTTGTTGGAGGCTGGTGAATGAAAGACTGAGCTTAGAGACAAGGCTGGAATTTACTACTCCATGTGACTGACTTTTGCTGCTGGAAAAATTGTGGAAAAACACTAAGGTGGAGTAAAGGACTGGTTACACATTAAAAGGTTTTTTGAGAAGGAAATGAAAGTATAAACAGTTTTAATCAAAAGAGAACTCATTTTAACAAGAGATAATAAAGTTAGCAGATGTTGCATAATTTGATGATAAAATTTTAAGAAGTGCGAGGAATCCAGTTTTAAGAAAAACTATTTTTCCTCTCCTGTCTTCTGAGCACTGTGGATTTTTGTGTGCTTGCATGTTTGTATACTTGCATACACATAGCTGCATTAACAAAAGCTTAATTGCATGGAAGTGCATTACAGAAATCAGACCTCCTTTGTTCTCCAGTCAGCAAAGAGATTGATTGCAAAAACTGCATGGATTTGCTGAGTCCAGGGTTCTTCTGCCAGATTTTAATCCAGCAAACTGGTTTTACTTCCAGACAATCAGACTGAAATATGGTGGTTTTTTTCCAGTTGCCAGTCTCTACCTCACAAATTGAAGTTTAGGTTTTGTTGTCTTGGAACTGACTTACATTAGCAGAACACCACAGCACCCCAAAACAGGATATAATACCTATTGGCTACTCCAGATTATCACCTGTGATCCAGGCTAAATAGGATAAAGGACCAACCAATAGTTTAATGGGTGAGAATTTCACTGCAGGGTAAAGTTTATCTGAAGGGGATGAGGGCCTCCTGACTACTTGCTTGATCAACTCTTATTTTTTGGATATAGCAGTTTTTATTGCTATTGTCTATTACTGTCCCTCCCAAGGCAACAGACCGTGTATTAAAGTTCAGTGATACTGATGTGGTTGAGAGGGTCAGATTGAGTAACAGGATGGTCTCTCTGTGGGGAAAGTTGCTGAAGTTATTACTGACTATGCAGTGCTACAGTACCTCCAACAATAAAAAAGCTGAAATCTGTCTCTATTTTAATACTTACTGTGGCCTCAGAAGAATTGCAAATCATGTAGCCTGTAAACTGTTTTATTTATGCTTTCCCATAGCAATAGCAGCACTTACCTGCTGTAAAAATTAGGTTTGCATCACAGAGCTGAACAGCAAGCCTGCTTTTCCCATGACAAATCCAGGTCCTGCCAGCTTCCCAAAGCTTCAATATTATTGAGTTACATCCACAGTAACTTCCTCATTCTAGTGCAATGAGATAAGATTAAACCATTTGGTTCGTTTAAATTAATTATTTTAGGTTTAAAGAAGATACTTAATTTTAAATTACTGGTGCTACTGCTGCATTTATTTCAATTCTGAATTAATATTTTCATTGAGCACAATAACCTTTAGGAATTCACGTTAGAAACCTGATGGCATGTCTTTTAATAAGTCAGTCATTGAAACATGTCAAAACCTCATGATTTATTTAATGTATAATGAAGGGCAGAAACATATCTATGCAGTCTTGTCCTTGGCACAGCTAATCCAGAAAGTTTGCTAAGAATTTGTCCCAATATAATATTAATTTTCTGATATGACTTTCATGTTGAAAGTCATAGCTCTGTGAGTTTGAGGTTTGCCTCCTAAATCAGTAATAAAATACTGCCTCCTTTCACCTCTTTTATTTAAGTACTTTGTAGCAGCTAGTGGCAGTGTAATTTTTGACAGTTTTGAGGATCCTCCTAGTATATAAAATTTACCTCTCTCTATGCAGACTGACAGAAAAAAGGAATGATTGCTGGTCAGTATAATATAAACTTTAATCTCGATATATGCAGTTCTCCAAGTGTTTCTCCTTTCTTCTTGAAATGAAAGCCCAGGAAACAGTAATTTCTGTATTAATTTTTCCAATGTCAAAAAATGAGTATTGATCTCTTTCTCCTCATCCTAAACAGGCAGTGGCTGCTTTTCTTTATTTCTTTTCTAATCTTTAAAACAACAGCCAGTTCAATGGGAGACACTAGTTTCTCTACTGTGTCTGTAAATGTTAAATGAAGGAAAAAGGGGCAGAGGGGGATATGATTTTTTCAGAAATTAATATTGAGTTGGTTTTATATCTGCAGATGTGGGTCAATGCTGGAAGTGTAACAGGAAATAGCAATGGCAACTGCAAATCTTTGTAACTGCTGAAGTTATTTGTGTTTCTGTTAGCTGCTTTCTGGAAATCAGGGACCAAATCTGAGTAAAATATAATTTTAAAGGTAAATCCAGATATGTATGTACTTCAAAGAGGAACGATTTTGGAAAGAACATAGGTTAACTTAGATTAGATTTATCTGATTATTCTTTGGTTGCCATTTTATCCCAGGCCAGTAATATAATGAAAATTGCAGAAAAAGTGGGCAGCCCTGCATTCTAGTAATGACAAGAGGTCACAGGCCAGCATTTAGAAAGAGCTTGCACTTATTCCAATGGGTCTAGCTGCAAAATTTGGTTTTGATCTGTTTTTGTGTTTCTTTCATCTTTAGGTCTCCTTTTGTTCTGGCATTTTTAGTAATGTTTGTTATAATCTTTGCTTAGGCCAAGATCTTACTTTCTGGTAGAAAGTTCTTTTTCAGGTTGAATTGCAGTTGCCTTGTCCTTGGGTAATCGTGTGCACATCAGTAATCTGTCATCTGTTTTTTCAATTTTTTTTTTTTTTTAATTCTAGACTGTAACCCCAGTATCAGCTCCTGTAGTCTTTCATGTTAGCCTTCCCCAATCTTCTCTAATAGTTTTAAAATTGATTTCCAATTCTTAATTAATGAGAAGTTTAAAACCCACTGAGAGCACCCAAATATTCTATTGGAGATGTAGATGCTTTGTGATTGTCATCTTTCTTTTGATATCTGCTGCTTACAGATACACAGTGTTCAGCAGTTTATCTTTTCTTTCTCTTTTAGAGATTTGACCTTCGTGGGAGTTTACTTGCTCTAATCTCATCAGCTTATTTTATTTTTAACTCTCAAGAATCAGGCAGGCTGTTTGGTGAGCTCTTTATTGTTGAATTGCCAACTATCTCTGTCCCTAGAAAAATGTGTTTCTCTGATATCTTCTTCATTTTTTCCAGAGTTCTTAAAGACAAAGGAGCACTTCTCAAGAATGTGCACCAGGTACAAGGTGTAGACTCATGCAGCCAAGGACACTTTTCTGTAGACTGAGCTTCATAATTTGTTGAAAAGCATGAATTTATAGCTGTATCACAGTTTACATTGATTTCTGGACTGAAGGCAAAACAAAAAGCAATTAAAAGTAGAATAGAAAATAATAATTTTCCCTTGCCTGTTTCCCTTACCTTATTAAGCAGCTGATGTTCTGAAACTCAAAAAAATTCTTGAAGAAATGAAGCTGGTTTTCATCCTCCTGAAAAAGGATCTACTGATCATCTAAAAACTCTTCTCTTGATACAGGATTCATAAGTTCTGAAGTTAAAACCAGGTAATTTATAGATTCAAAGTGGAGCAGATGAAAGAGAGAACTTTTTAGAAAGTGAAATGTCTTCTCTTTCAGTATGACCTTGCTTCCTACTTTTTGAATGTGCTTCTACATAAAGAAGTAACATTTCAAAATAATTTTTAAATTCCAGTTTTACCAAATTCTTTAAGATGGATCAAATTCTGTTCTTTATTTGAAAAATTCAGCAGTAATTTCATTTAAGTTAGGAATATGTACTTGTGAAAGACTCTTGAAAATACATAGTGTGTATATCAGTGAGGGAAAAAATGACTTTGCAATGTAGAGTAGAAGTCATTTGAAAGAGTTAAGCAATGAATAAGGAATATCTAAGTAGGCTTTCATAAAATTTTTCAATTTCTTTGTTTCCTTTCTTTATGTTTTTAGCAGGATTAAAATGAAGTTATGCATTTAGCTTGATAGATGTCCCCTCTGGGAACCATGCAACTTCGCTAAGAATCTTAGTTTTAAGTAGCATTACATCTCTCAGACAGTACCTTGATTAAGACAAACATTAATTAAGATAAATGGTGGCTGCTCAGTCATCTGTTTGCCATGGTGAGACTTGTATCTTCAGATTAATGTTAAAAGTAATGAAAAATTTTCATTTTCTTTGTGAAAGCACAAATTAGATGTTTGCAGGGTTGTTGCCCACCTGTCTGATAAGTGTACACTTGTTAGAAAGCAATAGTAAGCAATTTCATGATACAGATTTTTCTCTGTAATGAAGTTGTATTATCTTCCCAGCTATCCTAGAAGAATGAAAGTCTGCAGTATCTGTTCCGGGAATAATATTTAATCAAGGTTAGACTTAATTGCTACTGATGTAAATAGTCTTCATTTCTTAATTCATGGAACAGTGAGGGTGGTATTTTTTTATTTGTTTGGGAAGATGGTCCATTCAGAAATCAAGATGAATTGTTCTGTTGAAAAAGCCTCAAAAGGTATACATTATTTAGTCTTGACATTTCATCTTTCTTTGTGGTATTGAGCACAGCAGCTTGAATAGCAATCCATAAAGGTACCATTTTGTCTGTACATCCACAGATAGGTTTGAAACTTTTGCAATCAGAAACACTGGAAAATAGCCAGTTCCTTAATGTCAGCTTTAAACTGAATAGCCTGTTACTTCTGGGAGTAATTTAAAACAGCACAGTGTTATTGGTTTTTAAACCAGAGCATTCTCAGGATTGCACTTAAAAAGACAAATAGAATCTTTATGACCCAAATCTACCATGGCAGATTTATACATGCATTAAATTTTTATCCAAATGTGACTTTTTTGAGCTTCCACAGTCACAGAGAAAAATCCTGTCCTTTTTCTTGTCTGTGGGTTGTTCACCTGAGTTCCATCTTTCCACTTGCTCTGCACCTCAGATTTTTCCAAGCAAATGTTCATGAAAGATTTGACAGCAAATGAGTAATGGAAAACACTGTGCAGCTCCCTAGTAGACAAATTAGTATGGCTATGACAGTTATATAACTTTTTTACATTTTGGTGGGAATGGTGTTTGAATTAGTTGTGTATGGCTGATGCCATGAATTTGTTCTTATACATAGAGTGATGAGAAATTATATTGGAATACAGCCAGATCAATGAACACCTTTTCTGCTACTCCTGATTTACTTGCCATCCTTACAAAGAAGGTTCATTTCTCCTCTTAGGAGCAATTATCTTGTATTTCAAATATATGGTTAGACAAACTACTTAATGTGTGTAATAAAATTTGTATACAGGCTCTTCAGCAACTCATAGTCTTCAAGGCTGCTTTTTAATAAAACAGTAAAAATGTAAGGAGTCTGCAAAACAGATCCAATCTAATCTTGGGCTTGATTTAGTACAATGTCTTTGTTCAAAAGTAGGTCATAACATCATTTACCATGTGTATATATGCTTCTTTAGATAAACAAAGCAGACTATCAAATGTGGAAAATACAACTCTTTAGAAAAGAGTATTTTCTATTGCTAGTACTATCCAGTTACCTTTTTCACTGTGATAACATTATTTGAATTGTTCAATAAAACATGCTGTTTCTGTAAATCTAAAGACTTGTTACTGCAATCAAAGTATTACATTTCAATGTTGATGTTTTCTTGATATGAGTAGTCATACAAACAAGTCATTAGGAGTAAACAAACAGTGTGGCTGTACACCTTGCTCCAGGTTTTATTCAGAAATAGCACAGTTCTCTCAACTTCTTGTTAATGTGCCCTGAAAAGACAAAACACAACAAGGCTTTGGTTTTGCATTTTGTTGTATATATAATCTTGGCTAGGTAGGGTTTTTCAAATGCTATCTTCTTACCATAATCTTGCAAGAATTTAACAATTATCAATGGCACCTAACTCTTGTAAAATACTCTCAATATAATTTTTGAAATGGCCTAAAGAAGATATAGTCAGTTTTTGTTATAGAGTAATGAAATATTTTCACTTGATTGTGAAAGCATGTTACACACTTAGGGTCTAAGCAAAAAGCTGCACAGACTTTAAAATGTTAGGAAAATGCATGTTTTATGAACTTCTACAACTGTATATTTTATGATTTACATTTAACTATGTACCCTTTACTACCAATTATTGGGTTTTTTTTTAAAGCAGGTTTTGTATCCATAGAAAACAATAAGTGAAAGAAATCATATAACTTGAAAAATAAAAAAATATTATCTTGAAGTATTAGTAGAGAAGTAGAGACCATTTTTGCAAGTTGTATGTAGAAGAAGGAAAAATTACAACCATTTATATTTTACCACCTTTTTCTTGTGAAATACAAGCAATATTTTTCTAGACTATATTAATTTGGAATATTTGTTAAATATTTACAATACATGATTCAGCTGCAAAATGAGATTGTGCTTCAGAAAGCTTAAAAAACCTAATAGATTTCAATTCTGTATAAAAATTTATTTGATGTATTTTATGGTAAATGATGAAGGTCATACTTCTATAATTTTGTAGGTCTTGGCAGACTTTCTTTGTTAAGTTACAGTTTTATGTAGTGTAAGGCATGTATGGGTAAAAGCAGTGGTCCAGTTCGCTTTTTTATGAGTTCTAGGCTTCTTATTTATATAAAATTTTCAGAAGAAATATGACATAATAGAGGAAGAACATTTGAGCAGGTGTAAAGCTGCATCAGATTCCAACAGATCTCCTGGGCAAGATAGCCTGTACTTTAAAAAAATATTTGAAAACCTCTTTTTGCTTCTTGACCTCTAGTAAATATCAGCATCCTTCATCTTTCTTGCAGTGGCTTTCTAATCTTTAGTGCAGAGTAGCATTTGATATTTGATTGTAGCCTTGAGCACCAGTTTCACTATTACAGTGAGGTAAAGCTTAATCTCTTAATCTTAAAGAATCTGTTTCTAGAAGGGATGTGGTTTAGAAAGAAGTTTCAAAACAGCTACATTTGCTAGTTTTATCAGGGACTCAGAAAACCACACAGAAATAAAATTACTTCCAAGCCCCTTTCTCTGACCTCTGATATCTGGACTTTGTAATTCAGTTTGGTGGGTTTCTGTTGGTTTTTTTTTTTTACATTCTCTCTCTTTTTTCTGCCCTGAAAAGTTGTCTTGAATTACCTGAAAGATTTACATTTATCTGGGGATTCTGTATATCTGGTACTGTTAATAAATTTTATGGTACCAACCAGGATGTGACTTATCTGAAGTTCTGTATATTATGGCTATGTCTGGCAGTCATGTCTATCTAAGAAGATAGGTAACTTTTGAAAGCATCAGATGAACTACCTGTACATGTATTTAGATAATGTTTGCAAGGCTTAAACTCATTAAATCTGTTATATCCCAGTAGTTCTGGGTACATTTTATATGCAGAACAACACAGCAGATACAAAGCAACCCATGCCTCCTTGCAGCACTGTATAAACTCTAAAGATCACGAGGCCATAATTTCCAGACAAAATTTAGTGGGAGATGGTATTCCTAGCTCCAGAAAAATTCTCATGGGGCTGGAATATATGATGATTCCATTCTGGGTAACCCACAATTTTATGGAATAGACAGTGAGAAAGTAGGCAGGATACCCCTCAACACCCAAGGGTGATGTTGCCACCTGAACTGAGCCCTGCTGTAAGGGCACCTGGTGCAGACACAGGGTGACACATGGGGATTCCAAAAATTCTGCTGGAACTTCCCATGTGTTAGCCTCAGAAGGTTACACAAAGGATTGTAGCTATATCTGAATATGTAATGTGTATTTTTGCATGCAGTCACACTGTTGTGGGGGTTTTGTTTCTTTCTTTAATACTTTCTTGCATTAGCTGAAGCATATGAAAATGGCTTTATACTTAAGTCATTCAACTAAGGAAAATATAATGAAAAATAACTTTATAAACTTCAAGTACTCCCATGAGATAATAGAAATTTATTGTTCTTACTAAGCACAGCAAATGATTATACAGGTAATACCAACAAATAACCACCAACCTGATTTATTGGTTCTTTTTAATAAACCATAAAAATACAGTGAATTATTACTAAATGCTTTAAGGTTTGAAGCAGTATCTGCACTTTTCTTGATTTCTAGGATCAGAGCTTGGTTTTAATTACACTTATTTTGTTGTTTTAAACTCATATTATATTAGTGCTTTCCTCCCATTCTTGGCAGTGAGAGAACATGATGTGCAGAGATTGACTAAATTGAAATCCTGATTGATTTCTCTAAAAAGAAATCTTCACACCATGTAGAACCTGGTTTTGCATGGTTACTAAAAGCATATTAAACCTCATGACATGCTGCTTTACAAGAAGGCTGAGTAAGTTCTCCTTTATTGTATAGTAAAGAACAAAATTAAAAAGCAAAGAGATCATGAAGAGAGGCAAACAAGAAGTGTCAGGACAATTTTCCTGAAAAAAACCCACTTTTGATAAAAGGGTGAAATTTTCTCTCAAATTTCCACCATGTTATAGGATTTGAGGACTTTAGTGGAGAACGGGGAGAGTGAGAGACTGACAAAAAAAAATTGTGAAGTATTTTGAGAAAAATTTCCAATACTATTAGGCATCTTATTTGAGTTTTTTGATGGCTAACTTTTTTTATCTTTTACTCCTCTGGCACATGTTTGATCTGTTACTCTGTGATGATGTTTGGCAATCAAGCTGATCTGAGTTCTCAGAGATGATTCCCTAACTGTTTGCCCACCTGGGTGTTTGCAAGCTGTTTGTGCAGATTTTCTCCCCTTTCCCAGTGTATACCAGTTTACAGATCATTTCAGTGACACACAGTATCTGAACATTCAGTGGGTTGAAGATTTTATAACAAGTACCCTGCAGTTTGGATAACAGATGTACAGAGGTCTGGACAAAGCCATGCCCCCTGGAAGGTATCTTTGAGATTCAGGTCAATTGCCTTGATGATTAACATCTTTCACCAGAAATGTCTTCTCCTATTTTCCCTCTAAAAAGAAAATCATCAACAGGTAGTTCCTCACAGATTTTTCTGGTTCACAGCCATGTAAAAAATGTCCAGTATTCCCTGTTTATTACATTTTAATCTCCAGTCTGTGTTTCCATTGTCCACTCTTCATCTATTTTTAAAGCAACTTAGTAACCACACAATCCATATACCTTTTATTTTTTTTTTTGGAAGTCTATTTTTTGCAGATAAATTCATAGTGAACACTAGAGTTTTATTCTTCTGTAAAGGACGTTTTTATGTTATCCAGTGCTCATGTTTGCCATACTGGCATGTACTACTAATGGTACTGACATAAATTTTTACAAGGTCCACATACTTTAAGTGGTTATGATACTTGCAATGCTGTAGCATCAGCTGGTAGAGGATTAGCTGTAAAATAATTTTGAAAAGCTATACCTTTACACTATATAAAAAACTGCCAAAGGCTCTCAAATTCTTTGTGCTTAAGGTGTAGAAAACATTAAAAAAATATTATTGCTCTTGCTTTTCACTTCCATAATGCAAATGACATTTGAGAACAAATTCCATGAGAAATTTCTTTCACCTGTATCTTCATCAGGGAGTCTGCACAGTCAAGTGCTGGAAGTTATGTCTGGCTAACACTTCTGTCAGGTGTCATGAGCTCTAAGTGGTGATCATCAAACCAAGGGCTGATTTCATTCTTTCACAGTGTAGCAATTTTACTGAGGTTCAGTTTTTGGTACAAACAGTCATTTGATTTACAAAAGCTGAGACTATGACAGACAAAATGAGAGCTGTCTGTGTGTCTTTTTGACTGGTGATGTGATTGTGCTGCTGCTGTGATAAAATAGCATGTATTCACATTGAAAAGAATAGTTTTGTACTATTTCTAGCCTTGTGCTAAATGTATTCATGGTTTAACTTTCCCTGTCTGTTCCAAATTTATCTGATTGTCTCAGGAAGTCTGATAGAACAACAGCTGACATCTGTGGGTGCTTTGCCTCTCACAAACAATCAGCTAAAATCAACAACAAAAAAAAAGCATCTGCCACTGTCACTGTGCAAATGAAGAGCAGAGTTGGGGAAAGGATGAGAAGACATAAGTAAAGTGGGGAGTGGAACAGGTGTGTTATTTAAACCTGATGACACCGTTACTTCACAAGTTTATGTGGGTTTTGTTTTGTTGGTTTGGCTTGTTGAAAAGTGGCAGCTTGATATTCCAAGTAACCCACAATGTTTTGGGTACTTTGATTTGATTAGGTGGGGATTTGGTGGGAGGGTGGGGGGAGGGAGGCAACTAAATCAGCTTCTTTCAGGGTGAGAATATATTTGGGGTATTTATTGGACCTGTAGCCAGAAGAAAATATGACTGAATTAGAGGAGGCTGAGGGGAGACCTTGTGCTCTACAGCTACTTGAAAGGAGATTGCAGCAAGGTGGGGGTCAGTCTCTTCTTCCAAGTAAAAAGAGGTCAAGAGGAAATTACTTCAACATGCACCAGAGGAAGGTTAGTTTGGATATAAGGAAAAAAATTCCTCACCAGAAGGATTGTCCAACACTGGAACAGGCTGTCTGGGAGAGTAGTTGAGTTACCATCCCTGGAGGTATCTAAAACTTTTGTAGATGTGGCACTTTGTGATGTGGTTTAGTGGTGAACACAGTGGTGGGTTAACAGCTGGACTCAATGATCTTGGAGGCATTTCTCAGCCTAAATGTCTCTATGATACTATAAATTAATGCCTGAAACTAAAATTAGTTGTAGCTCCCTTGCTTTATGAAGGTTTGAGGTTAGCCAAGGTAACGAGGTCTTGATCCTGGGAGTTGTGCTTATCTAAATATCCCTTTTGGCAGCTGAATTATTCAAATGGGAAAGGACTGGATGAGGTACTTTTTCCTCCTCTAGAAATCCACAAGTGAAAAGCCTCAGTTCTTATCAACATACATTCCTCTTCTAAGTGATCAGCAGCCCTATGAAGAGTTTAGTGAAGCTGTAGTTACAAGTTACACATGCAGCTAATCTGTAACAGCACAATCTATGCTACTACATTCTGACTTATTATGTCTAGAAGTAATGATTTGCTTTCAAATTAATCAAGGCGTTCAGTGTCTTATATTAAAATAGTTTGATTTCTGAGATGTTTTGTGGAAAGGATCAGTTGAACAACTAAAGGCTATAAATTTTGGTGAACACAATGGAATCCTTTCCTGGTGGTGGCAGGTGATAAAACAGTCTAATGTTCTTCAATAATGACATAGGTGTAATAGTGTAATAACAATTAGTTAATATTGATTTTTCAATTAATTCTTGCAAATTAATGTATGACAATCCATGTAGCAATATTTGAAAATAAAAAGTAAGAAAAATTATGCTGGGACATAACCTTTTGCTTTTCTCAAAGGAATACATACTTTTGGGGGGAAATTAGCAGAAAAATTCACATATATTGTTTTCAAGATAAAAAAGCATATAAGAATGAGATTTCTTGTATGGACAGTTTTAACCCTTTCAAGTAAACAGTACCCATCTCCTTTTTGTTGTGGTGACTATAAATGTGTTTATTTTTTCACTAAATTTAGGCTGGCAGTAAATATTTATGTGAATTGCTAAGTCTGACATCTAATTAACACAGTCTTTACAGGTTTAATGAGCAGTGATAAATTTCTATCCTTTCTTTGGCACATTTTAATTAGTTCTAATTATGAGTGAAGTGACCTGAAAAACTTGTTGTCCCACGGACTCATCATAAATTTGTGTAATTTATATTTGTATAGATAGAATGAGTTTTTATGGAATTGAAAAACCATAGGTTATTTAAAACATTACATCACTCTTATGGTATCCTTGTGTAAAACTCAGGTAAGCAAAGCATTGCACATAAATATTTTACTATGCTGCAGATGATGCTTAATAAAATAAATTTATTATAATTTTTGTCTGAAGAAAAAAGCAAGCATGGAAATACATTTTGTCTCACAATGGAAGCATTGACTACTGACATTCATCTTTAGTGATAGTATAAGTTTCAAGACAGTGTATGTTTTTAAAATGTTTATTTATAAAGATTTTTAGCACTGAGTAGTTGCTGAAGTGAAATAAAACCAAATGAAAATATAATCCTGATTAAAATGACACCACAATTACAAATTGTTTTCCTTAATGTAAATATTAAAAAACTTTCTCAGCCAAGATTATTCTTCCTTCACAAGGTGTTCTGTAGTCTCTAGAGAGAGACACAAAAGAGCTGTCAATGAGACTAATAACATTTACATCACCTAAGACAGCATATGAATGTAACCAAAAGATTTATCCATTTAAATAAACATGTATTTCATAGAAGCTACATAAATTAAGCACGTTGACATCTTATATAAACCTCAGTCAAGAGCTGTACTTTGTTTTAAAAATACAATTTCATAAAATGGGAATACATATAGCATTTATCTTCTGTAAACTTAATCTTTCACTTGTACAAGTAAGAAGCAAAACCTTTTCAGGCCCTAACTAGCAAAGTGCTACCCTTTGGGAGCTGATGGGATCCTGGAAGCATATGGCATCCTGCAGGATTCAGTGCTCTCCGTGCTGTGAAGCACATTGTCCTAGTTATTTGGTGTCTTTCATCCTAACTCCTAAGGTCTGACAGCTACTACACAACCATGCAGATTATCTGAAGATGTGAAAGAGAGAAGAAACCAGATAGAGGTTTTTGACTGAATTTTTTAAAAGAGGAGGAAAAGAAATCTCATTCAGTAATACCATGAGAAAAACCTGAAGGGTAGATAAAAGGTTCATATTCAGAAGTCAGAACAATATCTGAGTGTGTCTGTTTCCACAACTTGAGTTCAAGTTGTCTCTCCTGCAATTGCCAAAGCACTGAACAAATTCCTAGCTTCTATAGTAGCAGTAAAGTAATGATTCCCTTGGTGTCTCATTACTTTCATGTATGACAACACAAGTTTGGACAGCCCCTGCTGAAGAACATATGGTAAAATTACTGAAAAAGAAAGTTTTGTTGAACCTGTGTCCCATATGTGGCAGCTTGTGAATTGTTAGGGTGGAGAGGGAGCAGTTGAGAATACCTTTGCCTTTCCTTCTTAATCTCTATCCCTTTGATTATGGTTGGTTGAAATTGTTCTGTAATTTCAAGTGCAGTCTCAGTCAATCCAGAGATTATAACTGGACAAACCTGAAGTGAAATATATAAGGACAGAGCTCTAAAAGAATACCCACTTTGAAAAGAACAAGGGACTGGAAGTTGAAACATGCATGGATTGGAAACTTTGGATACTTTGGAAAGTGTGGGGTTTTTTTCCCTCAGAAAATCTCTTGAAGATAATACTAAAATTGTGTCCCTCAGCTCCCCAGGCTCAGATCTCAGTTTTTTGGAATGCCTTATTTTAATGAACTTCCTTCTTTATTCAGTCCTTTCAGAGTGTTTACTAGCTTGGCTTCATTCTCAATGATTTTTTGCTATTCTCTTTTTGAAAGATAAGTACATTGCACTCAATTACTCTGCATAATAGTTGATGACAGCACCTTGTTTAATTATTTTTTTATGTTTTTTTGTTTGTCACTTGGGCTCTGCAAGGATGTCTAGCATTTGTTAATACAGACAGTATTTGCGAGAACAAACAACTCACTTTTTTATTGGTAAGTTGTACCAGGTCACATGTGCAGCTGTGAGTTTGTTTCCTAGAGAACACTTAATTTTGCTTTATTAGGCTGGTTTTAAACAGCAAAAAATGTGGAGTTTTTGTCAGTTTCCTCAGGAACCTAGACTAGATAGGATCAGGAGGATATTTTCTTTCTCACAATAATTCTGTATTTTATTATTTGGGCGTGGGTATGTGCATTCTTAGAAAATTACTTAAGAGTTAATATTTCACCCCAAAAGGCACAGCCAAAATTTCAGAATATCTTATTCTGAAAGTAATTTATTAACAGCAGAGAATGTCTTTGCTAAGGATCATTAGATGGTCCTTAGAGGTAGGAAAAGTTTGACCCCATATTTTAACAATTAGTTCCTTTGTGGTTTTACTACAATTTTTTCAGGATCTTTTCCCTTTTAGTCATCAATATAATCTCATTTTGAGGAATGTTTTCTTAGTCCTTGGTAAATCTCAGATGCAGTTTGTTTGATCTCTGGCCTTTTTTTCGAGCCATTTATTCTGTTTAGTTAACTGAAGTAGCTTCAACTTTCACTAAATTTAAATTCAGTTTTTCTTCTTCAGATGCACTGTTCTACAAAATGAATAAATCGAGTATTTTTGGTGTGGCATTTTGAAACTGGGCTATGAAGATGGAAATGAGAGCCTCAGCAGATGAACATCAGACATGTGAATACTATTTCTGAAATGGAATGTTAACTTGTCCCACTAACACTTTAGAATATAAAGAAATCAGACTTTAGTGGCTCAGTTTGTTGAGCTGACTTTTTTTAATCTCCTGCTAAACTCATCAGGAGTAAAACAATGGCATAAAATATTTTAAGAATCAACATTAAAAATTTTCAGCCTGTGAATCTGAGACAGATCCTGGAATAATTAGCTTTGCTTTAGTAATGCTGTTCATATCTTCTCCATTGTTCTTGATACTTATACTGCCATCAAGGAAAAAAATAGTTAAATGCTAAATCTTCTCTACTGTTTATGAACAGAGATAACTCCTTGGATGCTGTTTGAGGACATAATTTTACCTTTATTGTAAATTCTGTCAAAACTGCTCTGTAAATTGAGAAGGAATAGTGACAGAAGAGACACATCATTGTCCTTTATAATTCTGGAGACACGTAATGATGACACGCATTAACTTGGACAGGTATCACTTTCAAACAGGGGAATTTCCTTTTTGGGATATTTCTAGTACAATTCCAGCTCAATGCATTGTGTTAAGGGCCTGGCCATGCTGGTTTGGAATGTGTATGTGCATGTATTTACAATGCAAGTGAACACTTTCCCATTTATAAAAGGAAGATGTGGTCTAAATGGTGCATGATCTGAAGTAAATTGCTGTGTGAAACAGTGACCTCGAGCAAGTCTTTTTGCAGTGTTGGAAAGAAATTAATAGAAACAATATTTGTTGCATGAGCTATTTTTTTCTGGGTTTGATTGTTTATAAATCAAGCCTGTGTTGATGAAAGGACGAATGAATGAAATGAAGCTTTCCACTTAAAAATGGCCTGACCCAACCAGACCAGTGAAGTCATTCAAATGCTGAAGAGGAAATCAATGTATTTAATATTAGAAAAGGAACATCATACATATGACCTACTGCATTTTTATTGCTCATTAAAAAGTTGTATCATTTCTAATTCTTAAGGTATTTATTTAGATCTTCAGACTTTGACTGACTTAATCTAAATTTCACTAGCAACAGGTGGGACTGAAAGTTAAAGCTAATAAAGAATTGAGGTGCTTCAAAGTTGGATTTAGGCTTTCAAGTCCAAAATTGTTATTCAAAAATATTAAATTTATTGATACTGTGGCTCAGGGCTATTTTAAAGTATTTATATGCTTTCTTGATTAGTTTAAAAATTTCTCTTTGGCTGTAGAGAGTAGTTTCAGCATCTTACAGAACCCAATAACTAGATGACACTCCTCTTCAATTTTTTCAGGCAAATTACACCACCTCTTTGACATAGACAAGGTCTTGCTTCTCAGGAAATACAGCAATTGAGATTTTGTTTCACGGGAAGGTGTGGGATAACATTTTCATGAAACAAACTATTGTGTAGGCTATTTGCCTGGAAAGTAAGGATGCCAGTGATTGTTTTGAAGATAAATAAACCTGAATGCCTTAGCTGCTAGAGGAGAGAGTCCCTTCTCTCTCTTTGGCTTTTTGCATTTTTCATTTCACTTCTACTACAGTCTCTTTTCTTAGAAATAATTTACTGGTTATTTCAAAGAAGAATTGAAGTATGCCATACATAAGAATGTTACCTGGCCTAAGGGGAATTTCTGCTATCTCAACTGCATCCTTTTCATCTGTTAGAGCCATGAAAAAGAAATAGAAATTATCCTGGTGTATGGCAAAATTATGTACTGGTTGTTCTTATTTCTATTAATGCTTAGAAGATCCTTGTTTGGGAAATGGAAATCCTGATTGACCAGACTTTTTAGAGAACTCTTTTGAGAACTATTTTACGGGTTTTTTCACAAAGGGTTATCCAAATGAAACAAGCAAAATACTGCTTGTGGACTGTATTAAATGAGCACTGTCCCATGATGCAGAAAAACTCACAAAAATTCTAATCTGCTGCTGAACTTTATTGATTAAAAAAACTCACAAATCCCAAAATAACAAAACCCTATACTGATCTGTGTAGAAATCTAAAAATATGTATTGATTGTTTTCTACCTGAAGGATTATTTTATTCTGATAAATTGCTTTTGTGGACTCCAACAAAAGTTATACTTGTGTAAATAACACAGAGTATGTACAGTCTTCTCTGTTACTGTAAATGAAAGAAATTGCTTCAATTTTAGTATTTAGGATTATTCTATGTACTGTGGTTGGACTTCTTCTATAACAAAAAATTTGAAGACAATCCTGCTCTGTTTCTTCTACATTCAAGGAAATGAAACTGGGAGAACTAGATATTGGCCTGGAAAATGTACACAAAATATTTATCTGGTTTTATTAGTATTATTATTCACCAGTTATTAGTATTATTTTGTTTTCTTTTCCATTCATAAGTGCTGAAAAGTGAATATGCATTAAAAAAGCTCTCATCAACCAAAGTACCATCACTAAATTAAAATACACTTGAGCTTTGTAATCCTTTCTCTTTTAAACTTAGCAGTCATAATTACAGTGGTACCAGACTGAACCAGCTTCTGCTTTAAGTTCTTTATGGTGCTACTGCAGCTGCAAGGTGCAGGATTAATTCCATGATTGACATAACTATAGAAACTCTGGTCTGTGTATAAAGCCATAGGGTTTTTTCATGAGTTTCCACTTCCAAGTGGCTTCATTGGATAACTTTTCTTGCAAAAAGACAAAGATATGGCTGGTTTATGATTGAGACTGCACTTAAAAGAAGTGGTGGCTCCTGTCTCTTTAAATGAAAAAGAAAGAAAGGTTCTCTTGTTCACAACTACCTGAATGTATTGTGCAGCTGAGCAGCTAACAGTAGTGTAATATTTTTACAGTAGTGTAATATGCATTTACTATTCAGCATGGACTAAATAAAGTTATAAAGTTCCACTCCAAATTAGACACTTATGTGCAATAAATGAAGGGAACTTCTGATACTTAAAACATACAGGCTAAAATTCTTAGTTCTGAGAAGTTCTGTTACTGAAATACTTGGAGAACATTTTTCTTTACACCACCTTTGAGCATGTTTTTGTGGAAAATGTTTACTTGTGTTGGACCTCTATCTGCTTTTTTAACCCTGTTCTCTTATCCCATTGTCGAGGTGCAGAGTTATGATTAGCAGAGCTGTAAAGATTGCTGTACTGGCCCTCCTACCTGTTTGTACTGGGAACTCTCTCTCACTGGTTTTTCTGGTGCTGGAGTTGGGAGGGGACACAGACAGGAGAGCTGAAAGGGATGTTCCAGACCGTGTGGGATTGTGTCTAGCATATAAACTGGGGAGAAGAAGTAAGAAGGAAGGATGTTTGGAGTGTTGGTGTTTGTCTTCCTAAGCAGCTGCTACAGATGATGGGACCCTGCTTACCTGGGGATGGCTGAACTCCTGCCTGCCCATGGGAAGGGATGGATTCAACCCCCAAGTTTTACTTTTCCAGTTCTCTCCCCAGTCCCATAGGGGGGACTGAACAGTCAGTTGTATGGTTCTTGGTTGCCAGCTGGAGTTAAAGCACAACAACCTGCACTTAGACATGTGAAGTAATTTGGTGAGACATTTTAGTGTCATGGCAGGTGTAAGGCTGAATTCACTGTGCTAGCATTTTTTATCTGCAGTAGATGAAAAATAAAATGTCACTCATAAAAAATGAAGAGCAAAATTGTGATCTGCATTAAGATGGTTGGGAAACTGGCTATGTCAAAAATAGAAAAATTAAACCATCTCAGGAGTAGAGGGATGGCTAAAAGAAGGCCATATTAGGGAAAAGAGTTGCTGTCACTGCTCGCTGTGTTTTTGCTGTAGTCAAAACTGGGCTCACATATTATTCACATAGGAATATTTGACTATAGCTTGCTGAATAATAAGTGTTCAGCTGGATTTGGAACTATCAGAGTGAATATTTTTCTTGATCTAAGATGTTTTTCCCCATACAAAATCCCAAGATTTCTCTTGGGTGTATATATGCCCAGTCTTTAATGGTGCTTAAATTAGATTTTATTTATACTTAAATCAGTACATTAGAGAGTTGTCTGAAATCCACTCAGAGTGAATTTTGATGTAATGTGCTTTTTAAATTTTTTTTGTACTATATCAAGGGCATCAGAATTTGAGAATTAAGGAGTAGACTTTTTTTTAATCTACCACTTTAATCATTGGGTATGGCACTTGTCCTACTGCATTTTTGCAGATAATAAAAATAGGAGGAGTTGACGTGTTTATTAACAGAATAATCCACCATTCCAGAGGCTTGTGAAGATCAGGGAAGTGAAGATTAGAAATGCATGGGTTTTCCATGCACCTCTTATCACTGCATGTGCTTTCCGAGATGCAGAAAAGTAGAAGACTTTCCATGAGAGAAAAAATTGGCAGTAATCTCCAGGGATGGTAAGTGAAGACAGAATGTGTGTGCATTTTGTGCCAGTAACATTAAAAAGAGGTTTGCTTGCACTTGAATACTGCTGAAAGATGGCCACTAATCCTAGAGTACTTCAGTACTTTTATACAGCAGCTGAATGTGGACAGTGGTTCTCTAGCCACCTGAGCAGCTTTCTGCTTTTCATGGTGTCCAGTGTGACCAAAAAGGGACACAAGAAAATGAAGAGAGTAAAATAAGCTGGCTTGATGCTTAAACACAGTCTAGTCATTGGTTTTACAGTTTTAATTAACTTCACAAATGTGTAAAGGAGTTGCTTGTTTAAAGTGAAGACTGGGAAGGGGAGGAACTGCCACAAGTCTCCTCTTAGCAGTTTTTCCAGACTTTTTATGCTACCCACAGGCAGTTGTGCTTCATAACAGAAACTGCAGCAAGTGAGGGATTGAATAAATGGTGTTCAACAGAGGTAGAAGGGAAGGCAAGAAAATGGGGAATGTCAGGAGATCTGTGGGGATTTCTGCATGTGATGGGGACTCCATAGGATAGGTAGAGCCAGGAGAAGGAGTTGAGATGTCTTATCAGGATCTAATGAACAATAGTTCATTTACCCTTCACGATCCTGTGGAGAAAATTATAATAGATAACATCAGTTAGTTTCAACTCCAAATCGTGTGCATGCAGAGGGCACCCTGGATTCTACCATCTCCTAGTGTTTGGTGTTTGACTCTGAAATTGCTGTAAAATAAAACTTTAAAAAATCAATTGGTAATATTGAATTTTATTAAAGTAAAATTTTTGACAATCCATTCAAAAAAACCTGCTTTTCTATCACTATATAGTAGTTATCTGAGGACATAATCTGAACACTATATTTTAATACATTCTTTTAAAATCATTCCTTCAGTAATACAGAGTCATAAAATCTTTTGCATACCAGGCTTAGGCTGCATACCATAGAGGAACTAATAAAACACAGATGCAAAATGGCACACTACAATAAATGAAGTTTGAGCTCTTACAATAGATGATTTATAGGACCTTTTAGTAAGCTTTCCAAATTATGAAGAATAAGCATCTTTCAGTGATTATGTTTTCAGACAGGGAAGCTTTTTAGGCATCTCAGAATTGTATTTGCCACAGAAAAATAAAATAAAATCATTGATGAAAGCATGTACCTCTCCTGTTCAAAAAAAAAAAAACAAACCCCAAACAAAAACCCCAAACAAACAAACAAACCACCAAACAGCCAAAAGCAAACAAACAAACAAAAAACACCCCAAAAAACAAACCACTGAAAAAACCCCACCAAGCTATTCTAATCATAAACACTCCCTATCCATAAGGGGGTAGGGGAATCTTAATTTCTTCATTTTGTATGAGTGCAAAATGAAAAATGTCTTGAAAACTAATCCCCACATGCTGAGATGTGACATGCTGTGGAATGATGTTTGATGACTAAATGACATCCTGTGGAATCTTGCCAGGTTTTTTTTATTTTGCAAAAATCAACATTTCTCTCAAATAATAATGAGATGTAACTGTCAGGTAAGACAAGCTAAATGTGTTATCAGAGAAAATGACAATTGTGGTTTGTACATTACTTGGTGTTTGCTTGGAAGTCTTTTCACTTATCAGCAAGGAGAGTGGAGCACTGCCAGCACTGCAAAGCTGAGTTTCTTACCAGCTTTAGAAAGATTTTCCACCTTTTGTATTGTCATATAATTAGAGGCTTTTCTCTTTGCAGAAATTGGGTGTGTGTCACATGAAGTATGACCCAGTAATGAATGAGCTGCCAGACAAATTCTTGAATTTAATTTGAGTTCCTATTCCAGTTGCTTAAATGCAAAAGCTGATAACCACTTCCCACTGCTAAGCACTTCACTGAGATTTTTGGATATATGAACATAAAATCTGTGTGCATGATTGAAAGTTCTTTTCCCAAGTACTTTATAAATAAATACTTGCTTTGGAAAGCAAGCCAGGCAAAACAGCTGGGTCATATTCAGTTTTCACTCACAGGTGCAAAATCTTCTTCCTAGTCTCTCTTTTTATTTTCAAAGAACTTATCTCTAGTGTATACTTTATTTTTGTGTCTCTTTTTTATCTATCCCTAGTAATTCAAGGACTTCGGGATAGTTTTTCAGTCTAGTAAGTCTTACTAGTTGAAAGCTTTTGAGATACTGTTTCATTCCAGGTGGAATCTCCTTTTCAAGTATACAGTGGGGATAAGTTTGCTTCTATGTTTCACACAGTAATTTTTTTTGCTTCATAAAAAGAAGTTCTTGTCCTCTTGTAACAGCTGCTTTCTACATGCTCCCATTTATTTTTGATAAGAAGGAATTTAAATAGAAGACATGCTTTTATAATCTGGTGTCACCAGTGTTGTGTGGGACAGACCTGCTCAATGACATGATAATTCTGCTTGAAAAGTCTCTCTTTGTTTCCATACCCATTCACTTGAATCCAATTTTCTCTTCATTTCTAGCATATAAAAGACTGCTGTCCTAATTTCTACTCTATTATAAAATTTTTGTTCAGAAGTCTTTCATATCTTTATCAATATCTTCATTTTATGGCTTAATTTGTTTTGCCCATATTTCTAATGAATCCTGTACTTTTTTAGATTTCTGTGTTCTGACCTGCTTATATCACCATGAATTTTATTAGTTCTTATGCAAGTGGTTAATACATTGAACAAGCATAACTCAGAATAGATCCAGAAACCCAGATTCTTATCTATATCTAGACTAAATCTGCAGCATTTTATCAGAAGCCTCTTAAGAGGGTGCTGAAAGGTTATTTAATATTGTTTAAAAAGTATGTCTCTGCTCCTCTGGTCTCCTTCACATTCTCATGTAAAATAGAAATAATTCTGGGTTGTATTTGATCTGGAATTTAATAATGTTGTGAATATCTTAAGATTCAGACTCATAGTCACTTCATCAGGGGAAATAAATGCAATCCTTCAATGTTTCTATTAGATTTAAATTCAAAATTTGAGGCAACTGTTCTATGTCAAACATTGCCTCTGTCAGAAATATGAAAGTGTCTGATTCAAGTCCCTACTTTACCCATTACATGGCAGGTTTGAAACTGGAGTTTCCTATTGCCCCACCTTTTTTTCCCTACTTTTCCTTCAGAAGTGACCTGGAACCCAGGACTCTGTGGGAGGTAACTGCTGCACAGTTGGCAAGACAGCTTCTGATATCCAGTGCAGGCAGGATTCATCTTCAGTAAGCACATGTGAAACTGCAGCTTTATCTGACCTGAAGTATGATACCTAAAGGAGACCAAGTGGTATTTCTATAACTTGTCCAGCCTGCAGCACTTCTATCAAACAACATAAACCACTTAATTGGGTGTATGGGTTCATTTTTATTAATATTTTACCTCAGATCAGAAATTAGTTTTAAAGCTAAAATTCTGATAATCCTGATTTTCCAGCCTGGTATTGAATGGTGATCCTATAGTACACAAGGTGGGTTTTCATTTATATGACTGTGAAAAGTTTTTAAAATGCTATATAGCAGCATGATGAGATGACCTAATACTTCATGGCTATTTAATCTATTGAAATCAGGCTAGATAGAGCTATGTCAAAATAAAACATGCTCAAATACTTATAATGTAGATCTCAGGTCCCTGGCCTGAGGTACTTTTTTCTCTAGATTCATTCCCTGCCATCTTATAATGTCCATGTTAATACCTTATTACCATACTGTCTCCTGATGTAGTCATTCAAGCCTGTTTTCTCATAGGTTGGTTTACACAGAAGTAAATTTTACCTACTGATATTGCAGAAATCTCACAGAAATCTCATCTACATGAGAATAACATTTTTCTATACTTCATACTGTTAGCAAAGAGGTTAAAATCAAGAGTATGTAAAGGCCACCTACCCTTCTAATGAAAGTTTTATTAGTCGTTATTATGAATTTTTCAGGTTGTTGGGGTTTGGGGTTTTTTTCCCTAGAGATTTATTCTGTTACTGTTTGATCTGCACGACACTCTCTTTTTTTTTTTCTCTCCTTCTGCTCCTGATGTTTCACCCCAAAATTGTTTTCCATCCTTGCTATGAATAAGCCAGGGTGGAATCAGCCTCTCAGAACAGCTTTAGTGAAGTGCATTGAAGGGTGGGAGTAGAAATGGTGCTGCTAATAATAAATTATCCATCAGTATTTCAGCTTTTCCCAAGGTATCTTCCCATGTGAAAATAAATATTGATTTTTTTTTTTAAATATTCATCTTCCAAAGGATCTTGTTTTCATCTCTGTGAGAGGTCAGATGCTTCAAATTAGACCAGTTTATAGTATGCTTTGAATTTACCAGAAGTGATTAGCATAGCTTTTATAGCTCAATTTTTGTTAATAGTATTTCCAGTCAAGGTTTCTGTGATTTCAGTAATAACTGACTTTTTTAATAGTCATAAATCCCATAAGGTTTTTATGGATATATTTAATGTAGAGAAAGGCCAAACAACTTTTTTTCCTGAATGAACTAGCAGGTGAAGAATTTGAGGTGAAGCCTTGAATTCTGCACATGTTGAAACAAAATAAAAACAGACTACAAGGAAAACCACCCCCAATTCATTGTTGCAATACATTAAAAGCTCTAATAAAAGGTAAATAATTTCTGAAACAGAATGAGCAAAACACTGCGTTCTAAACTCCACTTTCAATATGGCTTCCATTTGCTCACATGCCCTTACAATACCTAAGATAATAAACACATTCAAAGAACTATTTGCACTCTATTTTTGAAATGTCCTGTTATGCAGAAAAGGAAGGGGAAAATTAACTGCATCTCTACTATTCTGAAGCAACTAGTGTATGACTATGGTTGTGTAGGACCGTTGTTTTGAATGGTTTTTACTTCTGGAGGTTTTAGATTTATAATCTAGAAAATTCTCTCTATGCAGCCATTAACAGTGTGATCTCAGAGGGTATTTTTGCAGGAATAAGACTGTCTTATCTGTGGATTATCCTGCTGTTTTGGGGTGTGGTTTTTCGTTGTCTAGCTGCCCTAATAGCTTCCTGCCATCATACACTACTGCTGTGAATTTTGTGAACAACTTCTCATTTGTCAGAGGGATCTTGAGCAACAGTGTCTAGGATATCTATAACTGTGTCCACTTTAAAGTAGTCTTTTTACAACTGTACTTCAGTTAATTTCCAAGTGTGAATGCTTTCAGAATGCTCTAACTCAGTCCTTTCCTGATGGCCCTGAATTAGTAAGAAGTGCTGTCCTGTCCGAGCTCTGGCCCCTAATGGCATTGGCTCACAGGAACAAACAGGAGTTAGTCAGCTATGATCCTTTCAAATATATATATATATATGAAACATGGACTGTTGGTTTTCTGCAGCAAATTATTCACTCCACAAATTTCACTGCCATTGCTAAATTAGACACTGTCTGTGTTCATCCTCCTTCTATTGTTGTATTTTCTACTGCTTTAGTGATGGCAAGAATGTCTCTTACCTACCTCATATGAGTCAGAGAGGATCTGTAAGGGGACACAGAGCTTTTAAAGAAAAACAAGAATTTTTACATCCTGTGATCTCAGCTGGATTGAGCTTCAGAGGTATCAAGGACAACCTAAGACAGATAAAAATAGTGGATATTTGATTTGATGTAGCTATTTTAATTCCAATATCTGATAAGAATGCTATGTTTGAACTGATTTCTTTGCTTCTTAGTAAACGCACATTTCACTGATTTCAACAGAGATTACATGACAAGGTCAGAGATCAGCCTTCATCCAAAAGCCACTTCTGCTGCAATCCTGGCACATTCAGTTCAAGATTTCTACCCCAGTAAACAAGCATGTTTTAGAATTTTTTCAACCTGCCAGTTTTACAAATTGGAATTTTAAACTAATGCATAGCTGTCAAGCATGTCAAGGTGGGAGAAATTCACTAGGGAAGAACAAAAGTATAATTTATTGACTGCAGTATTTTCCAAATTATTTAAATTTTATTCCTTTCCTGTCTCCTTTCTCTGAACTTACTATGCTATACCCTACTGAGGACAAAAAATACAAGGTTGTGGTGAACACCTCCATACAAATGAGTAAATTTGGTTCATTATTCAGAAAAATGAAGGGCAATAGTAGGTCTTGCTATTCCCAGAAATAAACCTGGGTGTGGTTTAATGTGGTTTCCCCTGTCTGTGATTGACAAAAAAAAGCCATGAAACCCATTATGAATGAAACTGGTTCCGTTTTAAGTCCTGTGTAAGAACTGGCAAAATGACAAAACACAAGTGATAGGTCTTCCTAAGCTGGCAACCTCTGCCTGCTATCCTTCTCCCCATAGAGGGATCCACCTTTCTCTCATTTTTTTGCCTGTGGAAGCTGATTTACTGGAGCACTCCCAAGAAATGCCAAAAGTAATAGTTCACGATTTTCAGCTCCTTGACTCTAAACCCTGTGGTTTTCCAGTATCTTCCAAGCTTTGTTTCACCCCACTTGCTGTGCTCAGTAACCTGGGCCTGACATCTGTTATTTGTTTATTTCTTAATTTTCAACTCTACTTGGGAGGTTTTGTTTCATGGCTGAGAACATTTTTCTGCATTCCTCATCTTCTTGGTCTGCTGCCCAAATGCCCCATATTTCCTGGAGTTCTTTCAGGCTTGTTCACTAGTTTTGGGCTAACTAATTCAAGGATTTTCTACATAAACTTTAGGTTTGCTACCCTCTTAATTAAAAGCATCAGAGGATCAAATACTTTTGATTAAATGTTTGATTAAAGTTTGATTAAAAAGTTTCCTAGGATCACCACATATTTAGAAGAAGGTGGAAGCAGTGAAAGGTAGAGAATCCACACAGGATGCAATAAATATTTACCCACTCCATGTCTTATGCTAACTTTTGTAGTAGTATATTCTTGTGAAAATATTCCTTGAAAAATAGTCCTCCTCAAAACATTCCTTTTAATAGTTTTTGTCAATTTTAAAGAACTCTTAAAAGATGTGTTATTAATTTTGGTCTTTTTTAGTGTATCTTTTACCTGTTACTTTTAGACCTGTTATTGTTATGTTCAAGAAATAAGCTTGGTTTAGAAATGAGAGACAGGCTAATACTAAGGGAGAAAAAAAATACTCTGATTTTATTGCCTGAAAATTCTGCAGATAATGACAGAAAGCAATTGTGAATGTTTTTTCTTATGATTATATTTTTATTTCTGAGAGCAAAGTAGGCTGTTATCACCTATAAGACACACGCTTATACGGGACTTCAGAGCTAAAGCAAACATTATGCTCCCTGTCAGTGATGGAAACTTTGAAGGAAACTGGATGACCACTATGTTTACTCTGTGTTCTGCCAACTGTGTTGCAAATCAATGTACTGAAGACTGCTGGGCAAAATGACTTGCAGATTTTCAGTGTGAGTGTGAACTGCCAGCATAAATATGGGTTTATAGATCAAACGCTTGGCAGTGCTGGGAACATTGAGAGTGATGGCAGCTTCCCACAGAAGGAAATGGTCTTTTGTGTGACCTTCCAGGCATCTTCCATGTGGATTAGCACAGACAAAATCTCTGGATTGACGATACCAGGCACAAATTCAGTAAGAAATGTATGTGTGTTTATTACTGGAGGGTAAATGGCATCTTTGCATATTCATGGCAGGTTGTTCCCTCCCTTGAAAAAATAACTTGATTTCTGTGTTCCAGCTCCAATTCTCGGAACTGCTCTGGGAAAACCAGACTTTTCTAGAGGAACAACCACTGGAGCCTGTGTAAACCAGCTGAGAAGCTGTGATGTTGATAATGAAACAAAACCTGAATTCTTCAGGGCATTGAGGACTCTAGGTTTCATTAATAATATCTGAGGACACTCAGCATTTTTTGCAAAGAACACAACACCTTACAGAAATAGTCTCTGCATGGCTTCCAATGAGACGTCCAGGATAGATAATTGAACAGATAAAAAATAAATATTTGATGGTTTTGGTTACAATAAAACAGATGCTGTTACATCTGGTTATTAACAACCAGAAACTGTGAGCTGAAAAAAGCTTAAATTGCCTAAAGAGTATGTAAGTATTTGAATGAATTTTTAAAATTGCCTTCCAAATGTTTTTAAAATACCAGAAATTGTGGGGTTTTGGTTTTTCTTCCTTACCAAGTATTAATATAGACTTGAAATGCTCAACCATGATGCCTACTTCAAATTGCCATCTATTCACAGAGTGTGATTAAAAAGTAGAAAAATGTGACGTCTGTTTTAAAAAAAATAATAACTCTGAAAATTGCTTGTCTTGCTTTAGAAATTATTATTTAGAAATATTTAATAATAAAATAATAAATATCTAATAATAAACACTGTATATATTTAAACAGCAGATTTTGTCTCAGAGCATTCTACACAGACTAGCTTCCAACCCCTACCCCATCCTCTGCCCGGTCTTCAATACATAAACTCTAGTGAAATTACAAAAGTGCCAATACTGATTTGTTTTCTGTGCTGTTGTTATGTCAGACAACATTCTGTCTTCTTAGGTGAATACTCAATTTATTAAAACTCTGGTAATGGAAAACTAAGTCATTTTTAGTATAATTTTTGCACTCTAATTACTGGTGCTAAACACAACCTACTCTCTTACTGTGACATCCTGATAGGAGATGGAGGCCATTTAGAATACTTCCTCCTTGCTTTAAAAAGTATTTCAGAATACTTTCTTCTTGCTTTTCATTTTGCTTTACTACATGCTGTAGTAAGCAGTTACAGCATTAAGAGCAAATGCTGTGTAAATATAATCTTACAGGTACTTTTCTTCATGTTAAATGCAGATAGAGAGCACTGAATACACTGGAACTGTCAGGTGGCCCTGGAATTTGCTGAAGAGGAGAGTGCTTTGATTCTGCTTCATATTTATTAATAGACCTGAGAACTGCAATAACTTGTCATGAATTTCAGAAGTATGTGACATGAACACTGTGGCATAAACATGGGAGAAAAGGCAAAATACATGAATAAATATTTGAATTTGAATTCACCTTGGAAATGACTAAGAGGACGGTACTTTTTAGGACGAATTCTCAAGTACTTGCTCTCAAGTATGTTTGTTAAAACTCCTTAGAATTGCAGACGTTTGGCTGAAGATTGGGAATGAGTAATTGATGTACTTGATGTTAGGTGGAGATGACAATTGGAAGCTTTGTGCTTTGGAACATTTCAATTGAATGAAATAGCTCACTACTACCTAATGTCTGATGTTTGCAGCTATGTGTGGAGAAACACAGGAGAGAGCTTTACACAAATAAATAATTTTTTGCTAAAAATTTAACTGAAATATCAGCCTAATATTAACATTGTTGTGACAGTGCTTACAGAACACTGTAGTAATCTAATAGTAAGCCTTGATGCATGGTAATTCTTTCCACAGCACTGATTGCTGTTGATCACCTCAGAGTACTCTGCACAGTCCATGGGTTCTCCGGGTGTGTTTCTCTAGAAATTTAAGCTCTAAACAGAGCCTGAGGTTTCAATTTTTGCCTTTGTAACCAGGATGAAATCTGCCTGGTGTTGGGGCAGAAACTGTGCCAGTAACATACAATGCAATGCCTGTAAGCAGAGCTGAAGTGGGACAGCTCTGGTGGTTTTAATTGTTCTTACCTTTTCAGGCTGCTCTTACTGTTGTTTATTTCATTTTTCTCATAGAGGAAAGTTTAAACATGTTTAAAGTTCTCAGCTTCAGTAAAAGCAACCTGCCACTTAAAAAATTGTCACATGCAGATCTGAGAACCAATAACATGCACTGTAACATTGTGAAGTTGAATTTAGTTCAAGCAGATGTATTCAGTGAGAGATATCTGCTAACAGGGTTGTTAGTACATAAAGGAATTTCCCAAGTCTTGTTTTCTAATTCCTAAAAATTAAGTGATGTTTATACAGGAAACCTTACCAAATCAGTAGTTGACACAGTTTTGTGCTGTATTTGTACTTGCATGTGCATGGATAGGAGAGAAGAGGAAAATGGAAAGTAATTTGATATTATAATTATTTTGAACAGTGGAAAACATCCATGACCTTTTGTAATTTCTTTATTAACAGTGACCTGTCAAATACAGTTCTGCTGTCATGAATATTTTGAGACACAGTCTTGGCCACTCACTAATGACAGCATGTTTAAGCTAGGATCAAAAGAGATTCCAAATACTCATAGGTGTGTGTATACAATAATTAGTGGGAAGATGACGTAAAAATTATTGAGTTTAGGGACAATTTTAAGAAGGTCATAAGAAGGACAAATACAATAGTAAAATGTCAATCCACCAAACATTTTAATTGTTTCTGCACTAATTTGAGAAGGGAAATAAACAGGAAGAGCTGAAATCTTAATTAATGATCACAACAGTGTCTCAATTGGCATATGAGACACTCAGTGGGATAATTCACATGATTAGAATATTAGTGGATATCATTTGCTTCAGAAACATCTGCAAGGCAGGGAAAATAAGAGTATTGCTTTGCATGGCAAAGAGGTCCATAAAGACATGACACACGTGTTCTGGGTAAGGATAAAATGGCCAGATCAACAGTGAATCACCAGATAAGGCTTTTCCCCTCTTGGGAGGGAAAAGACCTTTTATTTAGGAAAAAAAGAAGAAAGACAAAGCTTTCAAGAGTACAGATGATGGTAGTAAAAATATATTTTAGAAAATAGATAAGTTACATAATTTATACCACATTTTTATGGATAAAATGGGGAGGAAGAAAAGGAAAACTAATTTGAGTTATGGATGTAATTCTAAATATTGTTTTAAAAGGGCAGAAAATATTAAAGTACCAAAACTCCTTAGAATTACTGTGAAAAGAGACAGTTTACAATTCTTTGTGATTAAGAAGCTGAGTTTTTAAGAAATGCCATTAGTAATAAAAAAGAATCAGGCCTTGAGAGTACAACATTTGGAGAAAAAAATATTTAAGGCCTGTTTCTAAAGTTGTTCAAATTAACACTTGGAATTCAAAGTAAACTTCTTGTATTCTTTCCTCAGCATCAAATTTTTATTTAATCAAGTTCAGTTTTCTTGCCATGAAGCCTTTTCCTTGGGGGAGTGGTATAGATCTGGGAAGCATGTATTAGCTTCTTCATACAGGGGCTTGTAGAGGTACATGTCTTTGCTAATATTGTGTTTGCTGAAGGTGCTAAAAGCTCACAAGGGCTGAAGGGAAAGCTGGACAAATTTCTGGAGGAGATAAACACTAACAGTGGTTACATACTCTAAAAGATACATCTGGCTCAGGAAATCCTTGTATTTGTTGGAGCCTGGAAGGTAATTAAGAAGTGCTACCAGATACACATTCCTATTCTTTCCTCTTCTGTCATGGAGACTTATAGAAATTGCTGAAAATGCTGCTCTGGCTCGGAGGGTCCTTGGTGCAACTTGGTATTTCTGGTGGATACTCTTCCTATTGTAGTACAAGTGCAACTCTGCTGATTCCAGGATGGTCACAGGGCTGGGAAACCCTGTTTGATTTCCATAGCAAGGCAAAAGAAATGCATAATCCATCAGTGATACAGAAGGAAGGGGAACAGAGGGCACCACTTTTACTACAAGAAATTGCAAAAAACAGTTTTAATGCCACCATTAAAATCTCAGGTCTATTGTGTGTGCATGTGTGTGTTCCAATGCATAATATAAGACTAATATGTTGTTTGGTGTTCCTGTGAATCGAGTGTCAGAACAAACAGGAATGGTAAGCTATGTCCTTTAAGCTTTTAGTAATATATTATTTCTAGCTGTGGTAAATATACCAATTGCATAGAACATTCTGTTTTTTCCTCTTAGTCATTTGTGGATGAATTTGGTTTTTGATTAGTTGCTGAGATAGCTGCACAGACTCTCTGCCTCTCTTGCTCAGTCTTACAGTCTCTCAGGTGTCTCTCAGTCTCTTCTCACCAGGGTGTAATCATTCCAATGGCCTAGAAGGATGCCCAGATGATGTTCTGAGGTGTTGTGATGGGAGAGTGTCACTGCCTATTTGTCAGGAAGGAAGCAAGGGAGAAATGGCCATTGGCAATTTCTTGTAGCAGCTTCTGTTTAAAGGGAACAGGCAGGCAAAGAAGTGCAAGGAGCAGGGCAGCAGATGAAAAGTGATGCAGAGAACCTTACAGCTCAGCTTAACAGTGTGGTGCTGGAGATAACACTCGGAAATGTGCAATAACTGTACATTCGACCTGTATGGAGTTCATGCTTTGTGTCTGATTCTTTTTTTCTTTTTTTTTCTTTCTTCATTACAGATCCAGTGATGGTGGCAAGGATCAGACGCAGCCCAGAGATCTCTCATCATGGCTGTAGTGCCAGCTCTGGATCAGACAGGTATGTGGGCAGACAAAGGCAAGGCTCAGAAGCAAGGATCAATGGGATGGCCTGAAGAAGCTCCTGAAAGAAGCAGGAGCAAGTCACTCCCAACAAGACTTTTAAGGTTCTTTCTTGAATAGTTCTTCCTTCAGAGTAGTGTGAATTTGGATTTATGCCATATCAGAGAGATCTCCTTGGGCACAGGCCACTGAACTCCTGGGAGGCAAGAGTGTAAACTTCAGGCCCCGAAAGTAAACAGAAATAGTGTAGGCATGCCAGACATTATGGAAAAGAAAATTGATGCATATCTATTTACAGGCAAAATCAATTACCTGAAGACCTGTAATTGCAGGGAGAAAAGATAATTACTTTGTGAATCGTGATTCAAAATAACTCCACTTCTTCTCAAAGTAGTGTTAATTCATGCAAGTCAACATATTGTAATCTGTTTATTTAATTATCCTGTGTGAAATTAACTGACGGAAAAAAAGTGATCCAGATTTCAACTGTCCTTTTAAAAGATGTTTTTCAACCAGAAACAAGTGTAATTCCCCTTGAATGTGGAAATTAAAATTACACTCTTTGGTGTATCATTGTACTACTTTGGTTAAAGCAGTTGTTATGGTCTCCGTTTGGTAGGTATCACCAAAGCTGGTTTGGTTTGATTTTCTGGGTCATATTTCAGCACAGCTCTTTGTTTTGATAAATTATTTTGCAAAGAGTGCAGTGACATGCAACATACCATTTTCAATTTTAAATATTTTTCAAAAGGGAGACTGAATATGTTAATGGCCCATTTTGATGTTTAGAACATTTCTTTGTTCCTGCTCCTGGGTTTATACCTATGAGAAATGCTGAAAGAAAATTCCAATCTATTTAGCCTTTATAAAGATAATCCTTGAACTCCTCAGAATTCTGACCACTAGTGTTAGACACAGTATGAAATAGGATATGGTAAAGTAATTTCTTTGAAATGCCCTCACCTCTTACTGGCTATTTTTGATTCACTTATGGCAATATTAAGACAAAAGTGTAGCTTGAGATTTCAGATATGTGCAGTGACAGTTACAGTCTGAATTTTCTATAGAGAGAACTTAAAACCATGTACTTGCAATACAAGTATTCATCTGGTAAATTTATAGGCACACACAAAGATGTTCCAAGGATATTATGTGTACATTTTCTAAGTAATTGCCAAAATGTATTTTGAAATACAATTTTCATTTACTATTAACAGACAGTATGAGGGGAATTATGTATTTACCTTTTAATATCAGTTTTATTCCTCTGTGTCTCCCCATCACTCAACAGTCCTTCAGAGTACGTACTGCTTATGAGAATTTTCTTTCATCCTCTCTTTCCATCCCTCTGCCATTTCACTTTCTCCAGCCTATCAGTTTTGTCATATTCTCATCTTCAGAGGAATTAATTTATCTCCTAATAAATAGTTTCTTTGATTTTTCCATCTTCTGTTTCTTGCTTCATTCCCTCATCATCTCTTCATTTCTCTCCACAAGGATGTATTGGGAGGAGAGTGGGGGGAAGGGATTGCATGCTTGAAGTTATCTCTCCCTTTTGTTAAATCACATCCTGAGGTTTCTTGTATGATGGTTGCAAATAATTTGTGACATAATTAATTGTCTTATATATCATATGTGTTACTTAAAAAATCAGCAGTTTTCAAATGTTATTGCTCGCATCATATATGGATCAGTTTAAAATCAAGTCGAGATGACACCTTGCTGGTAGGCTGTATTTTTATTGTGTCCAGTACTTCTTCATTCAGTACACTTCTTCCATCTTATTCTTCCTCAGAAAAATCTAATTTAATATAATTATTAAAAAATCATTTTGTATTAAATTGTTCATTACCTATTTTAATTAACTATTTAAGGATATTTTTATATACTGTTCATGAGAACAAGAGCCCTTTTATGGCTAGCAGCTTCTCACTATGAAAAGTGAAATCACAGTTGCAAATGTAAACTCTTGTGTGATCCTTTGACACATTTAGATAAGCAGCAGCCTAGAGGACAGAAATTAATGCATAACTATTTACCAAACTTTTAAAGCAAATTAAGAACTATTACAAGGAATAAAAGCTATTTCTGTATTACTGGAAGGGTGGGCTCTGCAATTCTCCATTAACATTAATTTCTTGTTAAAGCACTCTGAGGCTTTTCCCTCTTGTAACTTTGCCAAATGCTAAGCATTAGGGTTGACGGCTTCCCTGTCATGCACCTGCCCTAAATTTTAACTATTTTATAAATAGGTAATCCTACACAGGTCATATTTGCAAGGCCAGGTTGCAAATATTGTATTTTGCAATAGTAAGGAAAAAAAAATCGGAAGCTATCTTTATTATTTAATATTTTATATACAAACTAGATTTTATTTTTACTAGGTTATTTCCTATTGTTCTATGCAGCATAATTTTAGCATATGTGGATTTGAAATAAGAATTTCAAACTTGACAATGAAATGGTTTCTGTGAATAAAAGCCTTTTGGCTTATGTGGAATCTACTCAAATGTGTCAAAGCCCAAAAATTCTGTGTGCTTTTCCCAGAAGCTACAATCTTTGAGGTGTTTTTTTTCTGGCAGGGAGTGAATGCCCTTAGTTCTTGTGCAGCTCCCACTGCAGACATGACAATGCTCTGTTACCACCAAGGAGCTGGACAGGAGTGCAGATGGAAGGAGGACAGTTATCTGCTCTGCTGATAACTGAGGCAACAGAAAAATGAATGACTTTTGGTTAGAGAAAAAGCAGTAGGTGGTGGCTTTGGAAGCCTGGAGGGTCAAAAGCTGGGTCAGAAGGTGACAAAAGTTGGAGAAGGAAAAATGGAATGGAGAATGGAAAAATGGAGGGGGGAAAAAAGAGAAAATGGGACAGAGGAATGGCAACTAGTGAGTTTGATGAAGGGAAAATTATGTCTGTTTGTGTTTTCATGCTCTAGTTTAGTATCTTTAAGGTGTATTTGTATGTGAGAGGGTGTTATTTTCAGTGTTCTTGTCTCCTCTAGACAATCAGACAGATGTATATATGGATCTGAGGTTGGATTTTTTACCAACATTTGATTTTGCTTCTCCGAGAACATAATAAAACTTCGTAAGGTCTCACTGACCCTGTAATCTATTAATTCCAGGAGGTCAGGGAGGAACTAATCCAGGGATATGCTCCATGAAATCAACATTTAAATACAGAATGCATAAACAATACTTGAGAATACAAAATACAGACATGTACATATAGGTTGCTACTTTTGAAGTGTTTAAAAGATACATGCTCTAAGTGTAAGTTAGAACTGCTGTATGATTTAAAGATGTATAGAATATTTAGTGCCATATTATTCCTTCACCATATATACGTTTTCTGCTACCATGTGTTTAGAAACCCTCTAAGAAAGACCCTGTTTTGGAAATGAAAACTGACAGAAGCAGCTCTTCTTGCAAAGTGCAATGTTATATTTGCACCTCACATGAGAACCTGTAGATGGTGGTGTGTGGGTGGATAGCTAATGCTGAGATTATGGTTAAAATAGATTTAATAGCCCAGCTGAGATGGGCACTTTGGGAAGGCAGTGAAAATTCATGAGTTCCCTGCTGTTCTCCTGAGTGGTACAGGGTGCATCACACTGACCAAACTGGCACATCTGAGCTGTCTGCACAGTAGTCAGCCTATTTTTATTCTGTTTTATCAGACAGCAAAATCTCTTATTCTGTTCTCTCCCTCTAGTTTGATTCTAGTGAAAATTAAGTCTTTATGGTATTTTTGAGGTATTTTTTCTTAGAGAATATTGCCTACTAAAAATTTCAGATCAAGTCACGAACTCCACCTTTTGCTGGTACTGTGTTCATGCCTGACCATAATTACAATGGAGTTTGTGAGGCAGAAGAAAAATAAATACATGCTCTTACTTGAAACAGAATGTTCTGCCTTACAGTCAGCCTCCATTATGATTCTCAGAGGATCATAATGTTTGTCCCAAATGTTTAATATGAACATCTATTTCCTTAATCAGCCAGAGGTGTTGCCTGTGTTAAGGCGGGAAAGAAAGTAGCTGGAACCTGGGAGCTAGCAGAGCAGAACACCATGTGTGTTTTCAATTGAAGGGGAACTGAACAGAATCTTTCGTGTGGATGAATATTGGTCAACATCTGAAATAACTTGAATGCAGCCTTAAAATCCACTGTGTGAATTCTTGCCCGTCACCTTAGTAGATATGAGGAAAGGTGAAGAGTGCTTCAAAATCTCTGCTATAGAAATCATTGCAAATACTATTTGATATGGTGGTTTCATCTACAGAAGGATGGAAAAAACATGGAAAATAGCCCCCTCTTCACAGCAAGATTTTAAGAGTTGTTAACCTTTTGAGCCCAGGGCAAGATGATCAGGTGTCAGAATATCTTATTTTCATGTCAGCTGCCTTTCAAACAGCAACTTCTGTTCACCTGAGACCACCTAAAAACTGCCTTACTCCACCCTGTAATTGATTAGCCTTCAGTTTTTCCAGAGATTTTTTTCAAATCTACTATTGTTTTCCTCTACTTGACAACAAATGTTTATTAGATAGAACAAAAAGTAACAAAAATAAAACAATTAAAACCTTCAGTGACACTTGCAGGAGTATTTATTTTAGAAATCTGCAAATGAATAATGAATTAATAAGATTGACTAAATGGCAAAACATAGCTTCAGCTCAGGCTCAAAACAGCAAGGTAACCACTTATAATAGACACCTAGAACTGTGTTTGTCTCATCAGTTCCTTGGGTCTCAAAAGAGAAATCCTGTTTCTGATGGGTGCATAAGGTTGTCTAAGCACACATAAATAAAACAAATTGGTATATAAAATGACATGATGCAAGAAGCAGTAATTCTGGTCAGCCAAGCAACACATTGGCAGCTGTGCATATATCTTTTCATAGTTAACTGCACTCATGTGCTGTTCAAGTTCTCAGACTGACATAGAGGATACAATTCTGGGCTAGACTAGCTTAATTCTCATGGACTTTTGATGTCACAGGCATTAACCTAGTGAGATGTTACACAATCTGTATTGCTGGGCTGACCTCTTCACTTGAGGAACTGCATTAGAACCAGAAAAATCCCTGAAGCTCTCTTTTTGGACACAATTTTAGATATCTGCTTCCATAAAAATAAAACTTTTACCAAAGAAGAGCTCTTCACAGGTTTCTTTCTTATTATTGTCACTTCCATATCCTTGAACTGAAGACACTTTATTTCAGCTTTAAATCATTATGAGTTACTGCTGTCATATGAATTGACATATGGAAACACAAATCAAGCCTCTTGAAATGTTGGCAATGATATTGCCAATGTGAGTGGCATTGTGTCAGGGTCTTTAGCATGCTACTAATTCTTACCCATCTTGACCAGCTTCAACTGAGGCATCCACCTACGCATCCTGTAGGAGGTTCATTTAATTCCTGGGCATGGAGATCTTTTCTGAACTGTGTTAGATCTGGCTCAGCTTGCTAACTGATTTTTGCTGAATGAACCATACACAACATTGTAGGTTTCTTTGGCTTCAGTCCTGTTTTTGATCATCTTATGCAATTTGTGGCTAAGGAGCCTGAATAGATATTCAATTTCAGCCCATTTGGATATAGTGGGACAGTGACCTTGTTCATGAGGGCTTTATTCCGTGGCTGTTCTTGGTTTCTGGCTTATTGTTGCTGTTGGAGCATGCATACTCCTGCTTCTCCTTGATGCACAGATCAAAATGTCAATTGTCCAAGTGTTTCTGCATATTTAGGCAAAGATGGATATTCAGAAGAGGGAACATGATGAGGTCATGAAGGGCACTAAACCCTATCCCTGTTATTACCTAAAATTTTATATTTGTCAGACAGCCCAGCTACCTTGTGTGAATATATGAGAACTCTATCTCCTTTCAAGTTTTGCTGATGTATCTGCTTAAAAAGAGATAGAATTTGAAATAATGAACTACATTAGCTTTCTGTTCCCATAGTACACAGAAAGTATGCAGTCATATTGCAAACAGTAAGCATGATTTAAAGAAAGATGGAGAATGTCAGCATCCTTGGAAAGCTGTCAGAAAGTTGAGCATCTTTGTTCAATCTTTTTGACTCTTTCATTTCATCCTCACCAAAAGAGAATTACACGGATATAAAGGGCAAACCACCCCAGATTATTGCTGCTATGGATTGCTGGAGTTTATTGTAGTACCATATCCACTTTATACATTACAGCAAAAGTTACTGGCTTCACTATGTTGTATTCTCAAAAAAACCTCTAAAAATCTCTGAATCAAACTCTCATGTCTTATCTGTATTGAAAATAAATCATAAGAAACTGTCCACAAAAAATTTGATGCTGCATAGGAAAGAGAGCTGTATATATGTCTTGGTCCTTCTTTTGCCCCTAAAGGAAAGCATTTGTCAAGTGAGGAAGATTTGGTGCTGCACTTTGACAAAAAGAAAAAGACTGTGCTGTATGCAATGAGAGGAATGCATTTCTGGCTGACTAAAAGCCTGAAATCTCCTTTTCTTGGAAAGGAAGAAACACAAATTTAGAAGTAAGAGACTGCAAAAATGATTGCACTCATCTGTTGTTTCTTTTTCTAATTGGTTCAACATTGTCAACTTATTTAAGTTATTAGTTGTATAAAAGTGCACTTTAAGACATGTCAAGTGTTCAGTAGAAAGTCTAAAGGAGATATCCAACCACATGCTTAATATTGGTTGCATTTAGTGTTTTGTCTAGTTCAATAATTAATGTTATGGTTATCTACATTAATTACTCTTATTGCATTAATCTTTGCTAGATCATTAATAATATCCATAAATAAAAATCATGAGATGAAATGCTGTTACCTGACTCAAACTTCAATTTATTAAAATAAACTTTCATAATACAAAGAAGAAGGGAAAGGAAACACAATGAAAACTTTTTAGGGAACTCTTTTAATCCAAAGCAGAGGATGACAGAAGATTAATGCCATGATAAGCCATAGGAATGAGTGAATGAAAATTTGATAGAATACCTGAGAGAAGAATTATTGCTGTTACATATGACAGAAGATACCTTACCCTTGAGAAAAGAGGAAATGAAAGTGATAACAAAAGCAAGGTATTTCATATCAATGAAACTCATTTAATGTAATCTAAAACTTTAAAAACAAATTTTGTAAAAGTAAAAAGAAACCATTCTTTATTTTTGAGTTAGTAAGTATATAAAAAAGGCTGTTCATATTTTCAAATGCCACACTTCTTCATGTTATCCATCTTTATTGCATCTTTTTGTTTGTGAGATGTTTGTAATGCTGCTTGAACTTCTAGTATGGCTAGAATGCAGAGGGGCCAAGGAAAATATTTTGTCTTGTAGTTTATCTTAGATTTTGCCATATTCCAGGGTTTTTTTTTCTGTAATAGAGGAGGAAATGCTTGAAATAGAAGGACAATCTCTTTTTTTTTTTTCTTCTCTACATCAATTTTTGTCTGCAATTCCACTAGGTATTTCACTTGCCATGTGAAAGATGGTGCCTTTCTGTGAAGGTCTCTATTGCTAGATGGAAAAATCAAAGTGCTGTTTCTTTTCAGGGGGAGATGACTTTTTCTCAGACTAAAATTCTGAGGAAATAGGTCTGCAAAGAAAAATGTAGGTGCAAGTTATAAGCTTCCTTAGGGAGCTCAGATTCCTTCCTACAATGTGCAAAATTATTCTTCAAAAACCTGTGAATCTTTCAGGTAACTTCAGGTTTCTAAATGTCTTGCTAGACCTGAGATTCAGGAATGCATTCTGAGATGTGGTAGGTGTAGTTCTCTTACTCTTTTGTATTTTTTATTCTTGCCACATGATTCAAAATTTTTAGGGCTTTGTTGCTACCAAGTTGGCTGTGCAATAGCAGTAATTGCATGGTTAAGGGAAGAAGAAAGAGTAGTTATTACATAAGCCAACACCTTTTAATTGCTATATCCAAAATCTGTCTTACTACCTCTGCTCACTGAAAATCAGCTGCAGCATTTTCTTCCAAACTGGCCTTTTTAAGCTGAAATGGCAGTATTAAGTATTTCCTGAAATAATCAGGAAATATTTTAAATTCTATTTATATATTCCTGATTTCATATTAATTCTGTTCATGCATTCCTGATTTCATACTGCTAAGAATATTTCAGCAAGGTTGTGTTAGAGCTTCCTTTCTTGGAATGATATGAAAAAATAATTATCTTGTTTCTAGCAAGGGCATATGGGACTGAAAACTTCTTGTAATGCAATATTGGTTAATGATAAGGTACTTAAATTTCCTAGGCCAAGCAAACCAAGTTATCCCAAGAGTATTGACTCTTAGAAACTGGGAAATCAAAGTAGCTAAAAAAATTAAATAGTTCTGCTCTCTTGGTCTACTAAAGCTAGACTCATCTATTTATTTGTAATTAGAATTAATGTTCTACTGTTCTACTACATTTGCCTGAGCTTAAATCAGTAAAGCTTTTTTGTGTGTGGAGGAGTACATTTAGACTACAAACTATTATTTAGTCATCTTTTATAATAACAGTCGGTCTAGAAAAGAAAAAAATGGCACATGAGACTAATTTTTTAGTCAGGCTAAAATAGTGAACTTCCAGTATTAAGATTATTTTATGAAATTATTCAGTAGACTGTGTCACTGTGAGAACTGAATCCAGACAGGAATTCAGTTTAGGAATGACCCTAAACTATTTAAAAATTATAACATTACATTTAATTATGCAATGTGATCAAACCTATGTTCAAAATACTTGGCTTAAGCACACCTTACATGCATGAGTCTCCCTGTGGCTGCAAAACTACACTGAGACATTGATAACAAATCCTGAGCTCTAGGCTGCTATGGCAACAATGGTAGCATACAGGAGTCAGCTAATTTTAGACTAGATTGGGTATGTCTACAAAAATTGTAGTTTTGCTATTGCCTACAGTAAAAATATAATCTTAGTTCACTTGAGCATTTTAAAATATGAAGTAAATCCTGAACACCCAAAAATAATATTTTTATTATGTATGTCACTGGATGTTTGAGCAACTTCAGACTTATTATTTTTTCCTTTTTCCTGTATATTCTAAGATATATTGCAGTAATCAAATGCAAGGCATAAAAAAAAAATGACCTTCATGACCAGAATACATACCTGAGGCAAAACCAATCTGCTCGAGATTTCTTTCCGTATTTAGTAGATTGAAAATCCAATAATCGCTTTGACAAGAATGTTAATGTCCATGCTTGTCCCCTGGGAATCAATGAAATTTTTCAAGTAGGTATAATATTCATAGGCAATAGTTATGACATGAAGATGGGAATGGAACATCTAATTTTTACATGAGTGGGGAATAACATCGTGCAGGGATGGAGGTCACCTTGAATTACAACTGATACATGTCACAGATTTCCCTGGTCTGGGCAGAATGACAAAATGCCTTGTGCAGGTAGACCTACAGATAATTTATAGCCTTCAGCAGTCTGCTTTCACTTTCTCTGTATTGCTGATGGCATGTCAAAATTAGAATTTGGTTAAAGACTAATGTCAGTAAAGCGTTATAGCAAGAATGGATTTTATCAGGACTCCTGAGGAAATGAATTAGAGAATTGAGCTGAAAACTATCAGTCACAGTAGGTTTTTAGAATACAATACCAGATATTCTGACACAAGCAAGAAAAATACTGTATTGATTTTGTTTTTTTAAATTATATACTGATTTAACAAAATGTGCTTGCAAATCTGTCTCATCATAAAGATTTTCATGAGCTATATATGCTACCCATTTTGGAAGCTGCTCAAGAAACTTTTAGATTGGGAGACCTAAATTAAGTATGTTTAGTTTGGTTTTTTCTAACATTGCTTCCAATATTAAAGCATGGCTTATTTTAATGTAAACAGAAGTTTTCCTTGATCTCACAGCAGTGAGAATAGCAGTGATTCCCTTGCCAACAAATTAGCTAAATAGTTTCAATTTACACACCTTATTACCATTTCATCTTGGGTTAGCTAAGCAATATTGCTGTTGAGTAAACTACCTTGTTCACAAAGAGTTGCATGTCTAAGAGGATAAATTTCTAATAAAATTAGAAAAACACAAAACCAATATCAACACTACTTGACTTTCACTAAGGCAAGAAAAAACCCACCTTGATTTATAAAATGCTTAGATTAAAACATTGCCAAACTACATGGCTATCTCCACTGTTCTGAACCTGGAGAAGATGTGATGTATCTTAAATGGGTCAGGTGACAATTGTTGCCAAACAGCACCTTATTAGAGCAGAGAATGCAGTAATGCCCCCAGTTACAGCACAAATACTTGAAGATTTTGCTACATATTGGAAATCTGTGACTTATTCTTCCTTAGAGTGACAACAGTTTTGTTGGTTGGTTTTTTATCCTTTGTATAAGAGGATTGTTCCAATGTTTTGGAATGTGTTTTACGACCTCTGTGATAGACCTTGACTAAACACCTTTAGGACTACAACTTTCAGTTCTGCAGTGCTACATCTGGTGATGCTCTCTTTAGGAATTGTCTATTCCTGGTTTACCTGCTGTGACAGGGTGGTAGTGGAAATGGGGAAGTGATTTTGTGTGCAAGAAAAAAGGAGAGGAAAGTTCCAGAGAGACACTTTCTGAAATGAATATCATCTTAATGCTCAGAACATTACACGTTTTTTCTCTCTCTCTTTCTTTCTTTCTAATATGTTCTCTTCACTGCACTTCACCAAGGGGTCTTCTGGAGGATTTGAGAGGGGTCCTGATGTATTTTTCATTACCGTTTTCCTGATGCTACCTGAAAAAAAAATTGGTTTCATCATACAAACAAAGTAGGAAACAAAGAGTTTTTGAAAAAAGATCATTTGGCCCTAGAGCTGAGAGAAGAAAAGAGTTTCCCAAACTGGACAACAGAATGTTCATGAATGTAACTTTAAGACTACTGCAACTAAAACATATCTCAGAATTTGATGGAATTTTTGTAGGAATTGTTTTTTCACTCTTTGTGCTATTAGCACATTATTTAATCTGTTTTTCAAAAATGGACATATATGAAAATGTGAAGGAGACAGAAAGCAAAGTTTGTCACTACACAGAATATAATTTTGAAGACTGACTACTAAACCAGTACGTGCCTGACAGACCACTATACTAGAGGAGGAATTAAAGTATTTTCTCAAAACTGGATCAAAATCTACTGACTTGCTTATGATCCTTTCACTGCTGAACTGAAAAATCTAAATTTATCTCGTGTCAGCGAGATACCACATTAGGCATATTGGATCAATTCCTGAACTCAATTGTTTAGAAAGCAACATGCAGCAACAGGTTGCATGGACAAACCCAGCAGAGAAAAATGGCTTCATCAGTTAGCAGAAACTACAATCTGATATTTTCCTTTATGCACAAGCTCAGAGGAACCAAAGTAGTGATTAGGAAAATTAACATCTATGTCTTTAGAGAGATGAGATGGAAATACAAACCGAACAAATTTTACTGATTACAGAGTAGTAAGGTACTACTTTCTGCTAGCTCAGAAATTGATACAGTTTTGGCAATAAGTTAGCACAAATAGCTGGTGGATTTGGAAAACATAAGCAAGAAACATAATAAGGAAGTATGGCTGCTAGACTTTGAAAGAAACCCCTGAGATGTAAACTTGGCTTCTGTTCAGATTTTTTTCTGTACAAACTTGTGCAAGGTCACTCCTCTGTATGCTGTCTCTCTCATTTGTAAATTAAGAATAATACCTGCCTGCCTTGGATTATTTATGCTGAAGATCAATTAAAATTCATAAAAGCACTTTTAGAATTTAGTGTTGCAAAACTGCTAGAAGAAGATTAGTAATTTTGATAAAGAGGATACTCATGATGAATACTAAGAGGAAACACCACATAGTAGATGGCTAGTGGATTTAGAAGGAATGACGAAATTTTGCTTAGCCTTTGTGGTGGACTGTTTTCCTGAATGCTGTACCTTTTTTTCTTAAAAGACGTAAGTTTTATGAATTGTTATTTTTTTTCCCTTCAAAAAAGCTGTCAGCTGTATAACAAAACATGCACACTGTGAAGATTTTAATGAGAAGGTGGCTTTTTTCGTGCTGCAGAAGTCTTCTTATGACTTTAAATTTTGAGTTGGCTCAAAGAATTTGAACAGATTATAGTCTGGGAAACTGATTATCAATTACAATGGAAAAGTAAACTCTATTTTTCTTAAGTAGTCTAACTTGAAAGGAGTACTTTCACAGGGGAATTTTCTTTGCAGACATTGTGACTGTTTTCTAATCAGGGAAAGGGAAGAGGAGATGGACGCCTTAAATATTTTTCCATGTACTGTTTCCTGCAACAGCCAATCACAGCCTTCTGTTTGAAATGGGCCTTTTTGTGACCACTTATGGAACAGTGTCAATACATTTTGATTAAAATATGATTGGGTCTGGTGGGTTGGCCTTGGATGCCAAGTGCCCACCAAACAGCCCTGTCACTCCCCTTTCTCAGTTGACCTGGGGAGTGAAAATAAGATGGGAAAGAACATGTAGGTTGAGATGAGGCAGTTATTTAGAGCAAAAGAGAAAGGCTGTGCATGCAAGCATTCTCAACAAAGAGAAACAAAGATAAAGGTTTTGTTCTCTACTTCCCAGCCATGAGCAGTGTTTAGACACTTCCTGGGAAGCAGGACTTCAGCAGGCAGAAAGGTTGCCCCCAAAGACAAACATTGCAAATAGCAAATGAACAATATTGAAATAATGGCACAGCCTGACAGATTCTTTTGGTCACCTCGATACTAAACATTGCAGATATAAAACTCAATAAGAAGGTAATAACTGTTCATAAATGCAGTATATTTATAAAGTCTGTGAATGTTAGATTCTTTTTGATTTTAGAGATATCTGATCACAATATTGGCAGATTTTTTTAGAACATTATTTAAATTTCTTGGAAGCATTAATTTGATTCTTTTTAGACACATTCTTTTTAGGCACATTTAACTTCTAGAAAATAGCAATTTTTTTAAGTGACACTGAAAAATATTCTCAGTTTATACACAATCTGCTCTATAGTGGTTTTATTTGTAACAAAAGTAATAAAAACCAGTATCAGTCTTGGTTTTGAACTAAATCAGTGCTCTATGCTACTACTTCAGCTTGCTTCCTTAGTACATTTTTCCTTGTATTTCCATATAATGGTACTGTAATGTATATGTAATAATATACTGAAATAAAATGAAAATTTATAATGAAGTCAGAAATATTTTCAACAGCAAAAATACTATATGTTAATTCATTTCAAATACCAAGTGATAGCACTTCTCTTTGATTTTTAAATTTAATTGAAGAAATATTGGAGGTTATCATATCTGAAAATCCTAACTGTACTCTACAATCATTTAAATTTATTTCTCTAGCCATAGGTTTTTAAATTAAACATTATACTGGTAATCTTTTATTTGCATTTAAAGTTTGCTGCTAGCTTTTTTCTTTTTACAGGATTGCCATCATCAAAAATTATGCATAGTAAAAATAAACACATGAAAACATAGGTCACTGACAAATGAAAAACCCACTAATATATTATTAAGGCTTTGAACTAACAGTCAATACTTATCATCAGCCACACATTTAATTTCCTTCTTGATCCTGTGTCCTTTTCTCCCAGTGGAAAACATCTGTACCTACCCTGTTTTCAAAAGTGTTCATTTCCAAAGGTTCCATTCCTCAATTGCAAATGATTTCCTTGTTTCTTTGCTTTAAATTCTTCCTGCCTAAAATTCATCACAATCTTTTTCTTGGTGCTTAAAAGAGGTTCCACATTTTTTGATAAATGACTACTTTCTTGTTATGTTTAGAATAACCCATACATAGAACTAATAACTGTTACACTCACCCTATCTAATGAATGTACTAAACCAATTTCCACCAATTCAAATGTAGCCAAAGTGAACATTTACAAAGGTACCAGGTGAGTTTTCAATAAGGTTCCTGCACTCCCCATAACATTCATGCTTTGTAAAGCACTTGCACTTTGGAACTATTGAGGGACAGATATTTGTGATGCAGAGGGTTGGGGAAAATAGTAATTCTGTCAAATCAAATAGGAGAAAAATGCAAAAAGCATTCTAACTTTTTTGTATATTGAGTAAAAAAATCTAGATATTGCCCCAAAAATTGTCCTTGCTGATTTTAAATAGATGAATTGCTAGTCAATCAAGGGTTGCGACTGCCACACTCTGCCCTGCACTGATGTGACCTCAATTACTTGGTGCAGTTTTGGGCACTACAATTCAAGAGGGCTGTAAACTTACTAGAAAGCATCCAAAGGAGAGCCACAAAATGGCAAGGAGCCTTGAGGGGAAGCCATATGAGGAGCTTCCATTTGTTCTTACAGTCTGAGTAGCAAGCAATTTTCTCTGTTTCATGTGAAAAAAGCCTTCCCCTACTTTTCCAGAAAACAGTCTTTCATTAAAGCTTGATTTATCTGTGGAGTTGCATGTAAATCTGTAATTAGTTTCTGAGTTCTAGTCAATTAAATACTGGCCTAAAAAAGCTCCTGTTTAGGTCTCATGGTATTTTGGGCCTCTGTGGTCTGAGATCGTGCAGAAAGTAAAAAAACTACAGAGGAAGCATTAGTTGGTCTCTTTGGGTTATGTAACCACTTAGTTACCTACCAAAAAGGCAAAAATGTTCACTGGAAAAGAAAGCTTTGCCACAGCTCTGTAATACAGCATGTAGCCTTCTAGTTCAATCACTATAATAGGAATATAAAAAATTCTGTGATTGTTTAAGTGTTGAAAGGATTTTATTATTTTTTTGTAAAGTAGAATTGCTGATACTGCATTGGTTTTATTTTTGCAAATGCAGTGTAAATTATTTTTGAAGCTTACTTTTCCTTGATATAAGACATGTCATTCATTTTATTCAGTTCCTGCCAGTTTTACATTGATGTAATCAATTGTATTGATTACAGTGGATTAAATTATGCACTTGTAGATGAAAGGAAGTATAGTTGCAATTGCTTCAATAACAGAAGGTGTGGACCTTGCTCTATTGGAGCATTCTCAAAGAAAAAGAAACATAGACTCAATGTAGACAAAAAAGCTCTCTACTGTACTTTGTACTGGGAAACAGAAATTTTATGACCTTGACATAGGAACAAAATAATTCATAGTTCTAACATTGGCCCAACTCCACAAATTACAGTTGAAAGCCACTGATCTGACCTCTTTTTTTGCTTTGTTTTCCTTCTTGTTGAATGTCTGTGTTTCAAAGATGTTAGTATTATCATCCACTATCATTGTGGTCTACAAAAATTGCTATTGTTACTGTGATTACATTTTCTTATTATTCAAAAATGAACAGGATGCACAGTACATTTTGCAAATATTTAATGATCTAACCTCTCCCAAGTTAATACAAAATAGGAATAACTAAACTGAAGGGAGTATAGTTCCTTTGTTAAATGACATGGGACAGAAAATTCAGCTTGTGAAAGCCCAGTTTTTGTTGAATGACAGATTTCTACATACAAAAGAATTGTTTGCTGTTCTGGTAAGAGCTGGGGTTTTTAGGTTCAGAAATTTTTTTGCCTTTTGCATACTCTCTTTTTCAAGGGGTAGGGAAGCTGACCTTATTTGTTGTGAGTATAGGCAAGTGACTTGTTTTAGGATTTAACTTTACTGGTGGATACCTTTCAAATGAAACTGGTGGATACCTTTCAAATGAAATTCATCATGTCTGCATTTATCTTTCTTTTCTTTTATAAAAGCTCTTCCTTCTGCTGAGCTTACTGACAAGGTTGGGATACCAGTTTCAAAACCTCGATGGCTGAAAAGCTGCTCCCTGGGCACAAAAGCCAGTGAGTTCTGCTTGCCTGCAGTTCTTTCTCCCTCTGTCACAGCTGCAGTACCTCTAACTCTCCCTCACCCTGCACAGAATTGTTCCTTCTCCTGTTTTTCCTAGCTCCTGCTGGTCAGCATGGACTGTAACTCACTCCAAGCCAAGTGCTAAGGGCCATCTGGTGGGCTTAACAAATAGGTGAGTCTTGCAGTGTTTGACTGAGTGACAGTGGAATTCCAGTGTCCAGAAATTAACTTGAAAAACTCAATAACTTAAACAAGAAGTTCTATATTCGGCTCCTAAAAAATGTGAATGAATTTGGGAATCATCCAGCTTGAGGAGTTTAGCTCTAAAAACTAAACTAACATATTTAATTAATTCATTGGTTTAAATTCATATGTGTTTACTGTAGTTATTTCAATCTCAGCAATGTTGCATCACTTTTATTTTTGTTAGTTAATCAATGTATGCAAGTAAATATTTTTCCATTTTCATATTCTCAGCTCATGTAAAACACATAAATCTCATAATAAATCTCATTTTTTAACCGTTTGACAATATATGAAAATTCTACCAAAATTGTTTTTAAATTAATTTATTTTTTGCATGCAAAAGAAAATTCCTTTATTTTTGAGATCTCTTGAGAACTAAAATTTCCAGATGAAAGAACTCAATTAAAAATAAAATATTATAATTATTTCAACTGTCTTTTACATGCTTCTTTAGTCTTTTACAAGCTTCTTTAGTCATTGTTTAAAAGCTTGTGTTTTGATTACTTTCTTCTTGTTCTTCATATTTAAAATTGCTTGCCTTCTTTCACTTATTGTGATGGAGTGAATAAATATTCCCATCAACAGACTAATTATTTAGGGAAGCATCTAGTATAAACATAAAAATTAAGTTACTCATTTTCATCTTAGTTTTATTACGGATGGTTTGAAATTTCCTGTACTCCTGATAATTACAGGGCAATAAGAAGAATGGTCACAAGGGCCAAATTCCATAAATTCTTGAATTTAAGTTTAGAGTAGGAAGTAAGGAAACTCTGTTACAAGTGCCTCTTACAGTCTCACTTCATTATCTTTAAGTCATCTTCAGAGAATAACTATTACATGTCTTAGGACAGCCTGGCTGGCAGGGCTGGATTATTATCCTGAGCTTCACAGTCCTTGCAGTAGGTCAGGGAATGCAGACTGGAATAAGATTCTTTAGATTGAAGTAGGCTGCTGCTGATAAGCAGCATGAGCATAAGCACATGAGCTTCATGTAAACAGGTTACTTATCAAATGAACACTGATGCAAGCATGAGGGTGTGCATGCAAGCTTGACTTTGTCCTTATTGTACTACTGTAGTATTCCTTGTGTTTTCTCTTGATATTGTGGCATTTAGGGAAAGGAAGAAAATGTGTACATCACAATCCCATTAAAAGAATGTGCAGGATCTACTTTCAACCAGGGCCTAGAGGAGAGCTAAATTCCAAGGATTTGAGGTTTGAGGTGCTTACTGGAGCTGAGCAAAGCTGAGAGATGAGCCCAGCAGTTTTCTATGATTGGAGTACAAGCTATTTATGCTGTTTCACCAAAAGAGAGGCAAAAAGACACAGCTTGAGAGACTGTTGGATTAATCAACTGCAGAATATACTTAGCAAGACATTAATATTAGTAGATACTGAAAATCTTTATAGTACACTTGAATATGTGAAAAAAAATGTTTTCCATCCTTTAAAATGGAACTTTCCATTTAATACATATTTTTATTGTATCCATTACCATTGCATGTGCAATACTTGGTATTCAATTGCTATGTCAGGGTTATTTAACATTTAAATATTGAGTTGATACACCATCTGCAGTGGTCAGCTTAAGGGACCTAAGTATTCAGCTTAACACTATGCTTCTACCTGGAGTCATCTCCTGAAATTATCATTCATGTTGTAATATCTCTGCCGTTTTTTATCTCTTTGATACTAAAACTGGGAGCATTTTATTTCACCAATTCTTTTAAATGTATCACTGTAATTGAAGAGGAATTGCTCACATATTTCACTATAAGAGCACACTCTGGAAAGAAATTGAGAGGCTGAAGGTGTAAAACTAAGAAGTCAAATGAAAAAATCTATGAAGGAACAATATTGAAAAAATATTTTACGTGTCATCAGAGATGAATTTATATTACCTGCTTTCTAGGATGGGTAGAATTCAGAAACATTTAAAAAATCAAATACTGCTTTCTGCAGTATCTTTATTCTTACCATTTCTATTTAAATGACTAGCATGAAATAATTATCTAGTATTTAGTTTAGTTGTATGGATTTAGTTTAGTATTAGGGATTTCTCCCCAATCATTTAAATGAGATGTTGTTAATGACTAGATATATTATTTAGTTCTCAGTGTTAATTCAGACAGATCTTTAATGCCAGGACTCATGTCCCTACTGGGTTATGTAACAATAACATTTCCTGTTCTGTTGATTGTCTTTTGGAGCTAATGGAGGACCATAATGAATTTGTTTTAGTCTAGATATAGTTTTGTAGAGGGGAAAAAATGACTTTGTGTACTTTTTCTCTCGTCATAAACCTTAGCAAAATATTAATATAATTAAGGTACAATAGTCCGTATTTAGTGAATTTCACACAATAGTTGCATTTAATAGCTTCAATCACTCTAGTTATTGGGACTAATTTAGATAATACACATAATGTTTTGTATATGCATGAAGGTGTACATGAAGGATTGCAAGCAGTCATGTTCTATAAAAATTTAAGACATTTATTCCATTCAGGAGCTATATGGTAACACTCTAATCATAACTCATTGCAATGGCAAAAAACATGGATTAGCTTCTGCAACCCATTCAATAAACCCAAGCTAATGAGCAGCTGACAGATGAAGACCTTGACTACAGTGGAAGACACAGATTTGGGAAAGATAGGGAACCCTCAGAAATGCGAATGATTCAGGAGCTGTTGTGAAACAGGTGCAGCAGAAATTAAAATTCTACTTTTACAATTCATATGGGTGTTATTAATGCAAAGTAATATGCTACACTCGAATTCTTTTCCTGTTAACAGTTTTGTCAAGATTCAGGTAATCCTGTGGGAAGTATCCATTATTTTTCTGTGAGAAACTTGATATTGTTCTTACTATGAACAGCAAATCTTCCATTGTGTAAATTGAAATTGGTTTCGTTTTGTCTGGCAGCAAAAAATAGTTAACATAACAGCAGTAATAATGGCAGCATGTGCTAATGGGGGTATTAATGGAATGCAATAGCACCTACAATCTTATGCAAGTAGAAAAAAACAATGTCTATTTAAAACATCTCTGTATGAAATAAGTATTTCTATACAGGTAACTTGTGGCAAGATTCTTTTCACTGATCCATCAAAATGGCAACATTAGAGTTTCTGTTGATATTGTCAATCCTATTGACCAGAGAAACAAAAAGAGCTTAAAAATAAAGCATCAAGAGAAAAATCTGAGTTGGACTAAAAATGCAGGCAGGTAAAATTGTGGTTCTACTGGCATCTACGGGAATCTAGGTTTGATCTGTGCCGTCAAGGTTTCATGAAGTGTATAAAAACCCATTTTGAAGAGGAGGGAATTATAACATGGTCAGATATTTGAGTAAAAATTGCTAGGGCAGGTGCCAGTTCCTGTATGTGGTGCAGGGCAACCCTAAATGTGCAGATGGAGCAGGGAATGAAAGGCTGGAGAGCAGCACCATAAACAGGGACCTGTGATGGCAAGTGGAATATGAGTCAGCAGTGGCCTGGCAGCCAAAAGGGCCAGTGATGTCCTGGGGTGCATCAGGCCCCATACTGCCAGCAGGGCAAGGGAAAGGTTCTTCACACAGAGGTTTTTCACCAAGAGGGTGACTGGGCACTGGAACAGGCTCCCCAGGGAAGTGGCCATGCCAGAGTTCCAGAAGTGTTTGGACAAGGCTCTCAGGTGCATGATGTGATTGCTGAGGCTGTTCTGTGCAGGGCCAAGATTTGGACTTGATGATCCTTGTGGGTCCCTTCCAACTCAGGATATTCAGTGATTTTGTTATAATGTCACTGGAATGCCTTGATTCTGGAAATGAAATGCTGACAAAACAAAACTCGTAAAATTCTTTGCTACTGTCAAAATTCTTATCAACGTGGGGAATATTCCAACAAAAAGAAGGAAGACACAGACAAAAAAATAAAATTATCTCTTACTGTTATATATTAGTCTGTAATTTGGTGTAGGACTGAAAACAGTGTTGGCACACTAGTTCTTAACCTTAATAAAGATCTTGAGCTATTTTCAGACACTTTATTTTCTACCGTGTTATCAGGCTAAGCAATTTCTTTTTAACAATAGTCTTTAAAATTCACCAAAAAAAGTTCAAGACAAATGTAGAATCTAACCAACTTTCTGTCTTTGACAGGTAGGCATTTGTTGTGACTAAGGGCTTTGGAATTCAAGTCTAACTTTTAATTTTATGAGGATTCTTCTCTAATACTGACATTTTTTTCCCTGATAGACAGGTGAAGTTGAAAAGGCAATATTGAAACTCTGAAAGATATAACTTTTTTTATTGTTTGTTTTCTATAACTAAATATATAACCTTTTTTTTATCCATGTCCTGTGAAATATTGCTCTGATTATTTAAAATTTCTACCTCAGCTACTGAACAAAACAAAGAAGGCTGTCAACAGCATGTTTCATAGGATATGGATATCTATTTATTTAAAATGCTTTCTAAAATAAATGGGAATGCACTGTACTGTAATTTAAGCATTCTTCTGTGTGGTACCTCAGGAAGCTGTTAATAAAAAGAAAGAAAAAAAAGAAAGAAAAAAAAAGTAATTTAACTGATACCTGCGGGAAAATCTAGAATAGTGGTCACTCATATTAAATTTATATCAACTTTATGAAGTTTTTGTCATCTTGACACATTTATGGAGCTGTTAAATTTTTGCTGCCTGGGGGATATAATGTACTTGATGTGACCCTACTTATTAAATCGAGACGATGCAAGCAGCATTGATGACTTGTCATTCAGGAATAAAACAGAGCCAAGCCTTCCCTGGTTCTAGAGGAAGGACACATTTGTGGCACAATAGGTAGAGAAATAGATATGCTCATCTGTATCAAGGAGACACTTGGAAAGAGTATGAAGGAGAAACATGCAGGCATTTACTCAGATACTCTCAAACCTCCTACAGCAGTTCATGGCTGGTGAAACAGGGACCCATGGTACAGTAGCCTAAAAGACCTTCTAGCATCCCAACATAAAACCTAAGAGGACAAGCACATATACAAGATTTGTTATACATTTCAAATTTCTGTACTAATGTATTTTATAGAAGCTATATTTTCTATAGGCTTTGCAAGTGAGTGTACCTTGAATTAAGGCTCAAATCATGAGTATGTTGTTGTCACTTCCTTGGAATTACCATAATTGTTAAGTTAAATCAAATTCAATTAAATTAAAAAAACATTTAAGCCTGATTTTTTTGTTGGACTCAGATCAAATAATCAAAAACTGTTGGTATCCAGTGAAGTTCAGACAGATCAAATTTTAAATTATTTTACCTAGAATAACTCTAAATATTTGTTTAAGAACTTTTATAACTAAGACATTTTTATTAGATTCAAAATAATAGCAATACACATAATTTTGCCATTGACAGTTTTGGTTTATTATATCAAGCAAAATAGCTTTTATGTGTTTGATGTTTTAAAGTGGGTTCATTTTCACTACTTCTTTTAGTTTTTTGGGGGTGTTTTTGGGGGGTTTTTTGTTGTTGTTGTTTTTGGGTTTTTGGTTGTTGGTTTTTTTTTTGTGGTGGGGCACATTATTTTGGTAAAAAAAGTGTAGTCTCTGTTTCACAGCCAGAGTACTTCTATTTTTACTAGGCACTGACTTGCATGGTCGTGCACATATTACTGAAATAGTAGGAGCCATTGATAATATAGCTTTTAGCTTTATATAACCAAGTCTCACGGTAAATATACCCATGTCTAAACATGGTGCTGTATGGTATTTACTGAACTGAATTATTGCCCTGCAGATTTGTAACTTGGGTTTGGGAGTGTCCCAAGTCCCTCCTTTTATGTGGAATTTTATCTAAAGCTACCAACACTGTGGTGATTCTCTGGTACTAACATTGTGAAACTACTCACCTTGCCAACTGTTAAAGAAGTTTTACAAGAATGTGTGTTCTGGCAGGCATTCATTGCAAAATGTTTCTGTCTAAATGAAAAGTACAGTGAGGATGGACCATTCCTTAATGTTTTGTTACTGTTACTTCTTTTTCTAAGTAAAGAAATTCAATGACACAGGAATGGGAATTAATCAAAGCCTCTCTGTGATGGAGCTGAAGAATCCATACTTTTTTTATCCTTTCTACTTTTCCCATGGTCATTACTATTCTTAACACATAAAAATGCTCACAAATGATGAAAGTTCTGAAAAGAACAAACAACAGTAGTAAATATTCAAGAGTTAAATAAGTCTTTGCTATTCCAACTAGCAACATTAATAAAATTCCATATGCAGCACAAAGAGCTGTTAGTGTCTTTCCTGTGCAGGAGACAACCAGCTATGACTAATGGTAAAATAGCCACAAGGTTTTCTCCTGAGAGCAAAGATTTTTTCTAAACAGGCAAGAGGCAGGCAACAAATCCAGTTTAATCAATAAAGCTTCCTGACAGATTATAAATTAGCATACAGACTCTTTCATCAGGGAGATGATTGAATGAATCTGAAAACAAAGGTATTAATATTATTACATCAAAGATAGATATTGAGTCATCTACCATATGTTATGTATGGCACTGAAACGTCTTTCATTTATGTAGCTATATTAAAAATTTAGAAAATTACTTGAGAAGAGCAGTAGTTTTAATTTTTTGTATCAAAGCCAATTTTATCAAGTCTTCATTTCTTATACTATTTATTAATAGAATAAAGCAACATAAGCAATTTAATTTAGGTATTTTTAATCCTCTTTGTGGGGTTTTGGGGGTTTTTCTGGTTGTTTTCCAAAAGGTAGCAAGTTCATTTGGAACAATTTTCCTATTTACCTTTGGACTTGGTTTATGAGGACGATATCAGAATATTTAATGAAAATTGAGCAACCTTTTTATTTTTATAACTTTTATAAAGATAGAATATATATCAAAACTAATGTTTTATACATATGCCTCCTTATGTATAGGAAAAGCAGGAATTGATTACAAAGACCTGTCTGCTATTTCTTCAGGTTAATCAGTTTTCAGACTTGTTGTGTTGTGTGCCACACCTGTTTCATATGGATCAGTAATAAAGGTAGAGGTAGCACAGAACAATTTAAAATTATTTTGTTCAGATTGTAACATGTTAATGTACTACAGGGCATGGTGGGCCGAGAAGTTGCTAGGTACTTCTAACTTACTCTAATAAAAAAAATACTGTATCCAATATCCCATTTCTGATAAGGTATGCAGATGATAATATCAAATATTTTAGAAAATAAGGTGAATATTTTGAATTTTACTTGCTTAGTCATATGTGTTTGAACAACAGGCCATTGGTATTTCCAGCTATTTTGGGACCAGACCAGTCAGTTTTGAAGAATCGAACTCTATAATAAGCATCCCCAATTGCTGTCCTCTCACATGTTGGCATTCCATGAGTTCTCTCCACACACAGATCCAGTGCGGACTGGGGCTCAATATTGGAAAGAGGACCTCCATGAAAAAAGAAAAAGGTGAGTAGTAATGGAGTATGTTGGCTGTTTCCTGTTCTATCTTCTTCATTTCATGCTTTCCTACATTCATTAAAACATCTAATTTATTATTAAATGGGCTGAGCTACAGGCTTATAGTTTTTGTAATAGTTAAGCTGCACATAAAATATGCTTAGTAGAAAGAATGTGTTTATTACAAAAATGCAAACCACTGAAGAAAATTAAACCTCAGATATTTTAAGGCATATATATCACACATAGCAATGTGAGACATGCTAGATCTAAAATGTTTTACTGTTTTATCAAGGTTTACTATTGATTGCAGTAGTTGAAACTGAAAGTGATTTTTTTTAATCCAGTCTGGCAAGAGTTCTCTTACAGCTCAGTATAAGGAAGAAAATAAATTTGAAGTTTATATTAATTTACATGAGCAGTATCTCTTCATCATGTTGACTCTGTACCTGAGTTAGAAAACATCATTGGAGTTTGAGTGTATAGGATGATTAGGTTAACATGACATATAAGTTTTATGGGATATTGAAAAATTACTGTTCTGACAAAAGAAAACTGGAGATTTTTCAATGACCTGATATTTTGACTACTGTATCAATGAGAGCTTCTAGTTACAAGATTCATACCAGATTTCAGTTATAAGTAGGTTTATCTGTTTGTTATTTCAATTTTTTCCAGTCTGTGCTCCCACTCTGTATCAAAACCAGTCAGACAAGATGAGCTTTCTCACTAAGATAAAGTATTTCATTACAATTTCCATTATCACAGAAATAGAGCAAAATCATTCTAAACTAAAAACTCTGTCAAAATATTTAAACCAAATATAAATTTCAGTAGTTGAAATATTTAGCTCATTCATCCTGCTTGAGTCTATTTTTAAAGCCAGTGCTTTGAAGTCTGCTTGTGGTGTTTAAATGAGCTGTTCTGTCAGGATACTCTTCATTTGCAGGATATTTTATTACAGCTACTCACCTATTTTCTCAATCACTTTGTTACTGAGTGGAAATAGGTATCAAGCTATTTGAGGGGGGAAATCACCTCTTCAGGAAAAAGAAAGAAAGTCTCAAATGCATCAGGTTTTACAACACTGTCTCAGTGTCAGTGAAAAATACCACAATAACTAAGTTATTGTAGTTGACTTTACAGCAAGTCAACTAATTCCAACTTTTCAATTAATCAAAGGAGTGCCATGAACATTTTAGGTGAAATGGTGCACGTAAATGCAGGAAACATGCTTTTATTACTTGAATATTACAGAAGCAACAAATAACCATTAAAGACAAAGAACATATTATGTCACTGAGAATACAGATTAGTTTAAGAAACAACAACAAAAAAATTCCAAGTGACTTTCTTTGCTGTGTTTTAAACAAGTCTTGGTGAGAAAACAATTGTTTTAAATAGTACTCTGAAATGGCAATTTGTGTGGCATTGAGCCTCTTACTGTCCTGCAGTTGCTAAGTTCTAGTGGAGGATGCAAGGCAATAGCTCATAGATTTCTGTGAAACTCAGGAGAGTCTGCTTCTGCGCATTTGAAAGTAAATATATGAGAACCATTTAAAATATGTATCTGTATTTTAAAACTCCTTTCAGCAGCATAGCAGAAGCATGGTTTTATCTGAAAAAGTAAAACTCTTGTCCACAAAACTAAATATGCTGAAATAGTGACAAATGAGACCCAGTATTTGACAACTTAAGCAGGAAAAGAACTCTATTGAATGTGAACTAAAATTGCAAAGCACACGTGCAATCTTCCTCCCTTTTTGCTTGGTTTTAAGAAAAAAACCCTGCATATTTTAGAATAACATTGAGCTCAAAGTAGATGAAGGAGATAGGGTAAGTACAGTATTAACTCAAAATCACTATAGTCCTTTAAAGTGGTTCTGGTGAATGAACCACAAAACTAAAGTTACATGACTGGTATTTTTTTGGCTTCTGCAAAAGAAGAAATGTCTAGGAATGTAGTTTTACCATATGTTAATGGTAACCAGTGGTAAACCTTTGAGCAGTGTTGGTTTTGGATGTCAGAACCTTCCAGAGTGTCTTTACAGATTTATTTTCTATCAAATTCTGGATTTTTGTCGTATTTAGGCACATAATCTTGTTCTTAAATTGGAGTGATATGGTTCTGGAGCAGCTGGGTAAATCAGTGTACTCAATATATCAGGTATAGACCCTGATATGTTTCCCAAGTAAGTAAAAAGGTAAAACATCCTTGGAACACAATGAAGATCAGGCATAGTGTCTCAGTGGAGAATTAAGTTCAGCTCCAGAAGTGGTTTTGTTTCATCCAGTCAGAATACCTTTATACTTTCAGTTGCAGAAAAAAGTTAATCCATGCAGATAGAAAAAATATTTTAAGATTTCACTTTTAAATGAATATATATAAAGAAGTGAGCTATAAGGTGTTTTCATGTAGCATCTGAAATTCAAAGATCACCTTTACCATGCTGCTCAAACATTTGCATGTCTGTAAATGCAAGTCTAAATTATAACAGACATTTTAATTATAAGCATAAAAAACAACAACAAAAAAGGTTGAATATCACAAAGATGCAGAAATAAGAAACTGGGGATAAAAATCTTTTTATCCTGCTCAATAATTCATATTTTCACTTTGTTATGCAAATCTACTTCTTTTGAAGGAACACTGACCAAAATACCCACCCAACACTTTTTTTATTTCCCTGTATAAAATAATAACTGTAAGCCAAGGCAATTAAGACTATTAACATGCAAAGTGGAAATTCCTTTTTCCAGGGCATTTTCTAGGTTATACGTTTTTTTCAGTGAGTTTTAATATATTAAACTGAAGGTTTCTAACTGTTAAAATCCTTGTTTGTCATATTCTAATTCATAAGTAATTAATATGCTATCCCTGACAGTGAAAAATTGCTGTTCCTTTTTTCTGAAAGAAGTAAGGAGTTGTCAATTTCTTTAATCCATGTTGGAAGAAGGACAAATTATAGACTAAATAAATGTGAAGCTGTGGCTTGCTTCTGTCTTGCCTACTGAATTATTCCTCTGGTTATAATTTGTAAGGCAGGACTTAAATTTTAGGTTTTGTGGGCAAGAACTCACTTCTCAGGTAGCCTAAGTGTGCTTTCTTCACTCTGCAGTACTGGCAGCACAAACTCTAGTATTTCTCCAGTTTTGTATTGGCTTGAACTTGTGCCTTAGGAAAAAGCAAAGCCTGTTGGCCATGGCCTGATACTATTCCTGAATCCATGATCTTGATACAAGGAGCCTAGGAAGACATCCAGTGACCTTTGGGAAAATACATTAGATATATATTTTTTGGAAGTGCCAGCCACGCTGTCCACTGGCAGTGGAGTGTTATAAAAGCAAAGATTGACAAGGCAACGGTGTCAGCCTGAGCTCCCAAGCAGGTTTCTTCCAGCCCACAGTTTGTGCCTCAGATGATCATTAAGCTATGTTATTTTCTCAGCTCTTTAACAGTTCTTGCATTGTTCAGTTATAGGGAGGTTTAACCCAGTAAGATTTTAGAGTCCTCATTTTAGGACCTTCAAGATCTTACATCAAGATGCTCCACAGGTTAATTAAACATGTGACTATGCAGTTATAAAAAAACAAAAAACGAAAAAAAAAAACAACAAAAAACCCATAAACAAACAAGCTAAACCAAAAAATACCAGAACCAAACCACAAAAATTAACCAAAACCCACCATCATTGGTGGGTTTTCCATCTGCATTTTTGTTTAATTTGATCTTCCATACTTCTTGGAAGGGTGTGTTAATTACAGTTTTCCTCTTGCCACTCTCTGGGTTTTTAAAAATAATATATAGGTGTTCATCTTCCTGTAAACTTTTTCTTTTCCAGAATGAAGATTTCTAGTTTTAAGTCATGCAAGTTATTTTTATCTGGAGTTTTCCATTACTCCATAAATTTACTGAGATGAAATCCATCAGAAATCCATCTATTCAAGACATCAGTGCATGATGCATTTCAATCACAGCATAACAATGCATTCCGCTTTGTTCTTTTCCTTATTGTTTCTTCAATTCAATTGCTTCTTTTTTTCATTGCTCGGGTTTTTTGAGCTAAAGTGAAAACCAATCCTGAAAAGGTATAACATTGTTTTGTATGTGGAATTCAGGGGTTTTTTTCCATATGCATCATTGTCTTTCTACACCTATTTATAACTTCCATTCTGTAGTTCAGTCTTTTTTCCTCCCTGAAATTGTGCACATTTGGCCCCTTACTCACTATCCCCAATAACCTGGTATTGTGACTCGGTTCTTCGCCTTCTCAGACAAGTTGTGGATGTACTAAACTAAGCAATGACTAGAACAAATCCTGAGGTATTGTCTGCTGAAAACTGTTAATTCCTTTCTTTTCACTGCTTTTTTCACTTTGAATTCATCCTTACAGAGCCTTCCCTAATATCTAGAGCTTTAAGAGGAACCTTCTTGATTATCTCATAGACAAGTGGATTTTTCTTTTCCACATGCTGTTTCAGTCAAGATATATGTATGTTCTGTTTACCTGATGAACCTCAAAGAAAATCTGAGTTGAGACCAATAGAATAGAAGTATTTTCCTCTGAGATCATGTCTGATGCCAAAGAAAAGTGTACAGAGTTAAAACCGCTGTAGATTTAATAACTCCTAAAATTACATCCTTTATTTCTGAGATATTCACCCATTTGCAAGGTGTGTGGCAGTACAGACTGTGTATGGTTTCTTGCATTACTCTTAAAATTTTACTTAGAACTCCAGCCAGGAAGGAACAAGTGTAGCCCATTTGTCCCTAGTCATTATATATCATTAGACATGCCAGAATGCTGACCAAATGATATGTGTTCTACTTTAATGTATTACATTTTGTGCTTAGGAGTAAAGAGATTTATTGGTAAAGTTATTTTGGCAGCGTTTGAAGTTGAATTCCTTCTCATTCACTTATTCATTCTGTGAATTCATTTGTGCATTCTTAAGATTTGCAGCTAAAGGATGGACCTAGAGTTTGCCCTCATCTTACACTGTGCTATATCCACTGTGTAATGGACTGAATCCAGCGTGTGGAAAACATAAGTAATAATAACTTTCTCAGTAATTGTATCCCTGTGATTATATGGTTCTCTCTCTCAGCATTGCTGGGGAAATATATTCTAAACATCCTAACAAAACAAGTTCTTTTTTTCTTGGTCAGAGCTGAAAAGGGACAACTTCTTTGTGAAACTGATTTGCAGTACTCTGAAAGCCATTATCCCTGTCCCAATGGCAATTACTTTTGATTATTAAGTGCATGTATGCTTTAATAAAAACTGCTTTTTGAAATCAGCTCCACCTTAGACCTAATCTAGGAATGAAGCTTGTAATGCCAAGTTTATGATATCTGTGTGTTGCTATGGGAGTGATATTAGCAATATTAGAAATCCAGCACTGTGGGCTATGAGGCAAAAGATGTGATAGAAACTGGAAGCATGGATGCAGTAGAAGAAGATTTAATTTCAACACAGATATATTTGATTCTTTGGAAAACCATGAGAGAAAAAGAAAGCAGTATATCAAAGTAAAGTAAGTATTTTTAGATATTACAGTTTATCTTGAGCAGGATGTCTAGAGTGTAAGAATAGAAAGTCCTTAATTGTAAAAAAATATGTTTCAAACAAAATAAATTTGAAGGTTTAAATTACTGCACAGGAATTAATAATTTTTAAGAAAAAAGAAAGAAAGATTTGTTTAATGGTTTGCTGTTTTGTACACAAGCTTCTTTTCCTTTCATATTTGCTTATTATTTCTAATTTTTTTTTCATTTTGTATTTGCAATGGGCAAGAGACCAAGCAGATGGTAGCAACCTAGTTCTGTTCCTTTTTAGTTGTGATATTTTCCAGTGACAGTTAAGGATGTTTGGCTGTCTTGGGCCCTTGTATAGTAAGCCTTTGATACTGAGTGATTATTGAATAGCTCTATAATATGTATTTATGTGTAATTTAAGATACAAAATGATCAGGGGAAGTTTTGCTACAATGTGCTTAGGTGCATGGAAAGATGAAAGACTGAAGAGTGGATCAATAAAGTCGTTACTAGATGGAAAACACATTGGTGGTGTACAATTAAACTAAAGAACAAAAATCATATACAATCACTGGTTCCAGCTTTTGACAGGAAACATGAGCCTTTAGGCATAAATGACTGTGAATGGCAAAATGCAGCTGCTGCCTTCATTTGAATAGCCTAAGGAAGACAGGAGAGCAATCAAAACATGCCCCAGCTACAAGCAATCATTTCAGAGCTTTAGCTGACTTAAAAAGCAATAGCAAGTTAGACTCTGGAGAGTACTAGACAGGATCCTGTGATGTGGCACTGCCAAACCCTTTGGAGGAGATACAGTGAATTAACGAATATTCATGAGAAAAGGAATATTCCATAGAGAATTAAACAGCTGCACAACCCACAGTCTCTGCATGAAGCATCACATACGATCCAGTTTCTGCAGCTGCCCTTCAACCTCTCTTCAGCTGCTGAAACTCTCGTCTTTGCCTCCCTCCTTCTGATCCTAACAAGTGCTCTGCAGCAGCACTCCAGGACTTATTGGATGTTCTTCAGCAATTGGATACTAAAATCCATTCTCAGGTGCACTGTTTTACATTTACTGCCCCATTACTACTTCTTTGAAATTTTATTTTACAAAGAACTTTAGAAGTGAAAATATACTATAAAAAATACACTAAGAATGTGCTGGAACTGTGGGGCTGCCCACAGTAACCATCACAAATTCCTGCTGTGAGTACAATTTATGTACCACAGTGGCTTCAGGAGGAAAGAAATTCCAGATAAGATGCAAACCAGGGGTGTCGTATCCTCACAGCACAGAGCAGTTCCAAGCTTTTTAAGAGCCTTGGACACAGTAATAACACAGGTCTAGGAACAATAGAACCATATTAAGAACGTGCCTTCCCAGCTAAAATCTCACTTTAATTTTCCTGCTTGTTCTGAGGCAGATTTGATCAGCAAAAGGGGGAAGGTCGGTATCATGCTGCCTGGTATATTTTGCAGATATTTGTGTAGCTGTCTTTAATCTAACTGATATCAAATAAAGCATTTTGGGGAAAAGTAGAACTGATAAAATGTAAAATATAAAAACAAATTTATCTGTATTATCAGAGGACTGTACTTTGTTGACCTAGATCTAGATTTTGCTGTTTTACATGGTTTCATTTCTCTTCATTCACCATTCTTCCTTTTTATTGCATTCCATAACTGCCAGAAACAAATGACATCCAAAAATTCTGGAGAGAAAAACAAGTTAAGCACCCCCAGCTGTTTGCAGCAGCATAAACTGCTGCTTCATTAATTCCAATATGTATGTGCATAGGCCTCAAGCACAGCCTTGCTCCAGCAACTGCTAGGACACAGAGTTATTGCTTATAATAAATCACTATAAGCCAATGGAGCTCTGGGTACCCTGGTGTTGTGACACGTGCTGCATTTGTGAGAATGGCATTTCCAAATGTTAAAAAAACTATGGGAAAACTTCATTTTGTTATTGTCTTTGTTGAACTTACTTCTGATTTTTGTCAATACAACGTTATTTTTAAAAATAAGAAAAGTAAAATGTGATTGTCAGTGTAAAGAAAAAGAACTTAAGTAGCTCATAGAAAAATAATAGTGCTGTATAGCTTGGCTTACACAGAGAAAAGTTTAACCAAGAGCCATATTAACTTCAGAAAGGTCAAAGCATGCCTGTGCCACCAGTCGTATGTGAGTTGCTTCCTGCAAGTGAGTATTCTATGAAGGTGAGACAAACAAATAGCACTGTCTGGCAGAAATTGATAAACTGAGGCCAAAGATGTCATGGGTTGCTGTGGAGAATAAGGAGTTGCCCAAGGAGAGTAAATAAAGAATTATGTCCAAGTCTTCTTGAAAGGTCTGGTCATATGGGACCTTTTTTTTTTTTTCCTAAAAAAAACATTTTATAATGGTTAATGGAGTACTCTGCTTAAAATTTATTCCAACAATATGGCCAATAGCTGTATCTTGTAATACATCATGTGTGGAGATCATAAGTAAGGATTTTTTCAGATGAATCCAGAGCTTTATATAAATGTAGGAAATTCACCAATTCTAATTAGTTTGGATTCACTTGAGCTGAAGTCTGGCTTATGAACTAAGCCTTATTTTTAATGAAGCAATCTTTTGCACTATTTGTGTATGTCAATTTAGATAGCACCTTAATTTTTTTTTATTGGAAGAGGTGAAAGTCTGAAAAGCTTGTTTTGTTTATTTTGTTTTTAAAAGAAAGCTAAAACCAGCTTCTGTTTGTTTACTTACTCCTTTCTGCTGTCTGTCAGGACCTAAGTTAAAACAATTCTGGTTCCCTTAGCTGCAGTGAGAAAAATTAAGTTGGGATTTGCAAGTGGCTTTGATATTGGTGTTTAGTAGCATGTTTTCACTGCACAATTAACTAGACATTCTGCTTGAGTACACACCTCAATCTCATCATCTGCACAAAGGAGCTAGGTCAATAGGCTCACCTACTCAAAGGAGAATGCAAGCAAGTGTCTAAACATAGTTTTCCAGCTGAAACCGACTGGTGGGGGTTCAGATAATGTCAATAAGGAGAGAATAGCCATCCAGTGCTAGGACAGGTGTCAGGCTGGCTGTCAATCACCTCTATACACTGTGCAGTGAGAAGCCATAGTATATCATGCTGGTGGACATAATGAAACATTGCAGCTTACTGGTGTGCATGGTACACTATTAATGTGAGGCTGGGAGACAGAGAATTAGTGTAGCTGGGAGCTAAATAAACTTGCCCTTGTGGGGTTATTACTAAAGAACATTCCAAACCATGCTCATGTCTTAAAACCTTATGAAACTGTCTGTACATAAAATCTGAGTTTTGTTTAGTGAAATGACAATTTCTACACATGGGAGGAATTCACATGGGTAGCATTTACTTGAAGATGCAAATCTTAGTAAATGCAACCTGCTAATTAAATAGGCAACATATGTGATTTGGGAAGAAACACAAAATAAGGGTGCAAAAATATCCCTTAATAAAAACAAAATTTGAGTTAAATATCAAAACTGTTGAGTGAATTGAGTGAATTATACAATTGCCTTTCAAATCTGAAAGTATTCAAAAAAGTTTTTATGCTTTCAGGTGAAAATAAAGCACATTCTTACTTAAATGATATATCATTTTATAAATGGTGTAAATTTATAATAAATTACCTTGGACTGTAAACGTAAGGTGCTAAAGGAAATCTATCAAAATTAGAACTACATCATAACAGTGCTAGGATCAGGAAGCAGCAATTATGCAGTTTATTTGACAGTTCAGTGCTTTGTAGAGAGAGCCAGGGCAGGTATCTACTGATTAACCAAATGCTTGGGGATAATTGATCTGTAAAAGAGAGCAAACTTTAAAGAACATGGAAATTATCTTTGCTGGGAGAAAAAAGACCTAGCCAATGTTAATTCAAAATCCTTGTAATTACAAGTTACTGCTTGGCACTGTGAATCTGGAAACTGAAGTAAAATTGGTCTCTTCTCAATTTAACATGAATTTTGCCACAGTTTGAGATTAGCCTTTAATTCAGTGGCTGTTCCACAGCTGACCATATATGACCTTCTTTTACTTCTGTGAGCTCATGAAATTCCCTATCTGTAAAGTAGATGTCATTTTTCTGCTTAAAATTGATGTTCTGAAACTTAATTAATTTGTGTTCTTTGCTTATAAAGAAGTTCTTTTATCAAAAAACCTATAAACAGTCAAAGCTGATAAAATGTTTGTGAGTATTATAAAGGAAAAGGCACAGACTTAGTTAAATTTTGGATATACAGTAAATTACAAGTCATGCCTTGCCAGAATTATTTTGATAGCTTAAAAAAAATCTTGAGGAATGTAGTGAGAATATAGGGAAATGCCTTCTCTGCTTGTGTTGGAAAACTTTCTTTACCTTGATAAGGTTTATTTGGATGTTGTAAGCAGACTGGAGCAAATTTATTTCTCCTGAGAATTGTTAAATACTGGAACAGACTAGAGTATCATAATAGGATTGGTTTTGTTGTTGTTGTTATTGCTATTGTTGCTATTATTATTATTAGTTTAGCTCTGATGATTTCCATTATAGTGTTTTGATTGTATATTAATAAGTGAAAGGATACTTCATTTGCGTTTTTACTTTTGTAGCTATGACCTCAATTTCTATACATGTGCAATATGGGTATATACACTTGATTTAAACTATCTAACAATTGCTCAGAACATTAAATTTATTAATTGCATTCACAATGTTTACACTAAAACATTTTTACTAGACTTGAAAAGACCAAGTTTATTGTAACCTACCTTAATAGGGACTGAATTTGAGTTAGCACATCATTGCATGAAAATGTAGATGTCTATTTTGTATATAATTTTAACAGTTAGAGGAAAGTTAACATACAAGTAGACACATTCTCATATGACAATGAGTCACATTCTCATGTGAATTGGATTATGTGACCACAACACTTTGAAAATACTTCAATGATCCAAAAACAAAATTTTACTTTACATTTCCAAGTGTTCTGTTACACCCTGTCCCTATAAACCCAAAATGTTTTATAAATGCTATTCTGAATCATAGCTGTAATTTAGTCTTAGCACTGGCCAGATAAATATGGCCTCAAGATACTGATCTACATCGAATTTTGTGCCATGAGTACATAGGACAGCTTCCTCATTCATCTTGTTTTTTGTACTCTCTTTTTTTGTAGCAATACTTTTAAACTCATTCACAACAATCTATGCATTTGTCATTTCTCCTGTGTTCTGGTATTGGAGATATACATCAAATAGCACCCAAGATGTTGTGGGATGTGTGTTGTGTCTTCCATCTTTATTGGATTGTCATTACTCATCTATTATAAACACTCTGCTTATCCATGGTTTGGGCTGTCTGCATCACACAGTTTCCAGGCATAACCCACCCACTTCTTCAACACTCTCTCTCTCTCTGATACAACACTTTATGTTAGCCTTGCCTGATATTGCATCATTCAGAAGATGACTTTTTGTCACTATCCTGCTGGGAAGGATTTTTCCTAGGCCAAAACCCAGGAAAAATGTACATAAGTGATGTGTCTGTACAAAAATGATAGTTTTCCTTTCTCATATCTCCTCTCCAACATTGCAGCAGATTTTATGAGCTCCCCTTTGAGAGTAGCTGTTGTCCTCTGGGATCCAAAGCCAAATATGAGGAAAATGTACATATGATGTTTTGTTGTTGTTGTTATTTGGGATACTTTTTTCCTCCTTTTAAAGTGTCCTGTGCTTTTAGGAAAATAATTAATGCACAGGCTTGAATGTTCTAACAAAGCAGCATCAAGATCATCATCATCATAAGGTAATATGTTTATATCAATTTTAATTACTTTGATTCAATACTGAAGTCATACAGGGCGTCATCTTGAAATCACACTTTTCCCTTTTCTGCCTCAACCAATAGCATTTGTTAGTAGGATTGTGCTATGAACTGTGTATTGTTTACCTATCTGTTCAAGCTGGATTTGTATTAAAACTATCTATTTCTCAGCTATTTTCCAGTTACCTGGTGACAGTTTAATTCTTGTTAACTCATGGTTTCTTCTTTACCATGTAACATAATTCTATGGAATGCATAATTTACTGCATTAATTTAAGGTAAGCCTTAACTAAGTTTTGAAGCTGAATAGTATTTTCTAGTTATAGGAATCTCTTTAAAGTGAGCTGTTAAATACTACACTGGGCTCAGTTAGAATGATATACTAGTTAAAATGTAGAATCTGATCATTTCTGTCAGTATTTCCTATTTTTCATTTAACTTTGAAACTTGCAATTTTTTCAAATCATTTAGAAGTTGTTTATATTACAAAGAAATGTATTTTTATCAGTCTAGAGGAAAATATGAAGAATTTTGTTGATCTCTGAGTTTTTGTCCTTGGCTTAAGTATGAAACTTATATTCATTATATCTAGGAAAACTAATAAATTGATTGGAAGACTTGGACTATATAATTTATCTTATATTATGACTTTAACAGTTAGGCCATGATTCTAATAAAGAAAATGCCACTTTGGATTTTAAATCTATTTTATCACCCAGAACATCTTATCTGTCAATATCTGATTAGAGGTCCTCGCTGCTAGAGACAGCTTTTCTCTGTCTGATAGATAATCTGAGGCTCTGAGACCATCAACTGAGGGTTCATCTCTAGGAGTGGGGGGAATAAAAAAAAAAAAGGCTAGAAAGAGCTAGGAGATAATTTTTGATTATACTTCTACCTATGACTTTTTCCTTGAGCCCAAGAGAAAGGCTGAATCTTTCTGTCTTATCACTGCAAAGTCAGAATACTCTTGTATTAATTTAAACAGAGAAGTTCAAATAAGCTTCAGCTTGATTTTTTTCTTCATAACATCTCATTTGAGTTTAAGGGAAACTTTCCTATTGTCTTTTCTTTCAGTCTCAATTTTTTCTCCTTTCGATTTTCAGTGCAGTAAATATAAGTTGACACAGGCCTGAGATACCTGTGTCCATAGTGCTGCCCAGACCATGAGAAGCTTTCTATTCAAGCACCTTCTCTGAGGTGATGACTTCATTACACTACAGTAACTGTCTTGATGATGAAACTAAAATGTCCAAGTCAGATGTATGTAAAATCAGAAAGAGAGGAACTGCTTGTTGTTGAAGATCCTGAAAGATATTTCACACCTACTTGCTAAAGTGACAAGTGTTTGTCTAATCTACTTGTAAACATGTCTTTTGGGGAAAATTTTATTATATTTCTTGGTACTTGTAGGAAGAAAAATAATGCATTTAATGTTTATAAATAATCACTTTAGTTCACATGTCTGTATTTGACAGTAAGTAGCACAAGCAATTTTTCCCTGATATAGCAATTTTGAGTGCAGAATATCAGGCATTTATTTTGATATTTGCCATAAACATGGGAATAGATTTCTACCTTTAGTTCTACAAGTAATTTTTAATTTAAATGCATAGTGTGCCTCTATTGTTTACTCTTCCTAGAAGGATAACTCTTCTTCCTTGTACTGACAGATGTGGATAATGGATAAGATAAATTCAGAGCCCAAGAGGCAGAAATATATTAGCTGACTATACAAAAGCTATGGCACATATTTTATAATTGTATACTCATATCTACTGTGTTGAAATTTGATAGTGTTCTAGGTTTGAAGATAGATTTTATGTCAGAAAGAGAAGTGCTGGTGAAAAGCAAGAGGAAACTTTGCTATGCCTGGGTGCATTCAGCATAGACAGAGTCAAGGGTTTTATCTCGGGTCAGAGTGAAAAGCCAAATTAGCCAGGGACATCAGTGAGTATCTGAGATTGCAAAACATCCAAAGATGTGGTATCAAACTTACTCAAGCCAAGCATACATGAAAACAGGAAATACAACCACTAAAAATTTGCCAGAACTTTTACAAAGAACTCATCTCTGTTGACATTCACATTGATAATTTGATATAATATGTAGATAGCTGGAAGCCAACATAGGACTCAAAGGGGTTGTCCCTTAGTTTAGCTGTAAGGTTAGAACAATGATAGAGACCCTTAGTAATACATGTCCAAACAAATGTACCTCAGAGACACTCACAATTATTAGATAACTCATATCTAATTAAGCTCTCTATTGGGTTTCTGAACTAATGACCTGATTAAATTTGACTTGCAGCCTTGCCAATTATGTATTTTCCTCTCATACATCCTTTTTTGAAGCAAATTCACAGTATGAGCACAGAGTAGTGGTTTGCACACATCACATAAATGCCATCATCTCCCTCAGCTGGAATGTTTCCTCATCATTCTTGTGAAATGCAGTACTCTACCACTCCCAGTAATCTGGGATTTCTTTACAGATCTATGTTTGGATGAATCTGCTTAGTCAAAAACTTTTGAAAATAATTGATAGCTTATTTTTCTAAAAAAAGAAAGGGCAAGAATTGTTGATTGTAACAAAACTTCCTGTTGAATCTGCAGGTTTTTCAAGTTTTTGAAGCTCAAATGGTGGAACTGCTCAGATTATGACAGTTTCAAAAACTGCCAGGTGAAGAGTAACAGGTAACTTTACAGTTAACTCAGCAAGCTGTGTCATGAAATAACATTTAATGGCAGTCTGTATCTCCCAATTCCCTGAAAATAAGAAATCTGTGATGGTAATTTTGAGTATAGCAAGAAGAGAAGTTAAAAGCAACAGGAAAAACTAAATTTAGTCTTTCTTTTGAAGAAATAGAAAGCTGCTTATGTATATGCACAAACTTGTCTCTGAGCCTAGACAGGAAAGATGAGCACACTTGTTATTGAGGAAAAATATATTTAATTCCGTTTCATTGCTGTAGAATGAAAATGTCACTTCAAGTAATGTATTGAATCTGATGCATGTTGAACTTCTATAACCACAACTATAAGCAAAAATAAGCTAATGCAGTAACAAAATTAACTAAATTTCTGTATTTACATCAGTCTTCTATACTATGTTAAAATATGAGTGAGTAAAATGCAATTGAATAAAGACGAAAACTCTTCCAGGTATTATATTCTGGGGAATAGGTAGAAGAAGAAAAGTCAATTCTCCTTCTTTATATAAGAAAATCCTAGAAGAGAGTGAGTTGAATCGGGATGGGGTTTTTTTTTTCCTTTGATTAGTCCATTGATGTGTTATGCATTAATTACAAACCTCATGAAGGAAATAACATACAGGTTGTTAATTATTCAGTGCAATTTCACATTATATAATGCCAAGGATGATGGTTTTTTGTTTTCTTGTTTTCTTAAATTTGCTTTACTTGGAGGGATTCAAAGACTTAAACCACGGTTGAAGTCAACAGATGCATAATAATTTGAATTTAAATTTTGCTTTACTATACTTCTATTTACATTGTATCAACCTATTTCAATTCCAGAATTTCCAACACTGCCTTGTGTTGCTTTTCTACAGTAAACATCCCTGCTTTGTTTGTTTTCAAAATATTTACTTCTAGATCACCTTGCAAGATGAGAAGGTGACATGCTGTCATATGCTGTCATACATGGAAATTAAGGTCAAAGTGCCACTCAGCTTGGTTGACAAACTGAGCTACCCACGACCTGCTTTCCAGACCACTTAGCATTCCAAACAGCTCAATGGTACAGTAGCTTAAAGCAAAGCCCCTGCTGACTTTCTGCTGCAGCATTTACTGTTTGGTAGGTCTGCATGGTGGGACCATAAGTCAGAAATCAGGTGATCACTAATTCTATGACCTTATTAATGGCCATCCCTGAGAAGTCTATTTCAAACAACTCTCTCATTAGCACACAGGACTTCAGTAGCTAAGGAAATAATATTTTGTTCTACAGGTTTTCATTCAGCTGCTTTAATTGTGAGTGTGGTTTCATAGTTTTGCTATAAGCCCAGGTTTATTCTAGGGAAGCTGAGACTGGGGAGGAAAGGGAGAAGGAATAACTGAGCCTGAGACTGGCTCACATTATCAGTGTTAACAAGCAGACTTGGGTAACACATGATCCTCAGATGCAGCTAAGAAAATATCCAATGGCCTCTGTCTGGCCCATTAACAGTACAAATTTAATTTATCAGTTACAGTAAAGCTGTCTTTTATAAACACATAAACACTTTTCTAAATATTTTTTTAAAGCAGATAGTTTGGGCAAACTTCCACAAGCATAGTTCATTCATGATTTCTGTGAGAACAGTCCCTGTTATATTTTAAATGCATGCTTTGAAAACACAGAATCTCTACAGCTTTCCAATAATTAGTTGATGAGAATCTATCATCAATAAGAATTTATTTTAATAATAAGGGAAAACCAATTTTCTGTAAATTTTTTTTTGCTAAAATCAGTATAAAACAAATTAAAGTAACTTTACATGGAAAATTTCATCTTTAATGATTCTGCTCTGTCAAAATTATGGATAATTAAAATAATTACCTTAAAATATTAACTTGCAAACACTAAAGTTGGTACAGTTACACTTCTATTATTTAATGCCAGAAATTAAAAAATGAATTTTTTTTATCTCTCCTCTTTCAACAAAATATACTGTTCTCTGAAACCCTGAAGTCAACTGAAACTGTCACTAGTTTTAAACAGGCTTTAAAGACAGCCCATATTGCAGCCACAATATAACAAAATTTCTCATCACAACAGGCATTTTTCAGTCCCTGTATGTTACACTTTGAAAGAGCTTGGCTGGAAGTGGAGTAGTATTTTTTTCTTTTTATTCCAAGACATTCTGTCCACCAGTTCAGGTTTTTGATGTAGATTTTATAATAGAATTAAGTCAATTGGCCGGTCAACTTTCTTAAAATGTCTTACCAAATAGGTTGTTTGAGGTCCCACCTCACAAATGCTCATCTCATTTTTCTACTTGCTTAAAACTTTGATTAATGTAAGATCTCCACTGTTCCTTTGACTGAATATTTGATACATGCATATATACATAATTTTATGTGTACACCCCCATATATATATAAATTCACTTTTCAGCACTACTTTATATACATATATATGTGTGTATATATAAGGCACACACACATATATAGAGAGATAAACCCCAAAAGAACCCAGGTATTCAGGGTTTGAATTTTATGTTCAAGAAAAAAGCTGTCACTCCATTGAATCTGCTCATAGCTAACCACACTGGAACTCTTAACTCCACTATTCCTGTGTGCAGACAGATACTGACAGAAAGGTGGGAGGCTTTTACATCATCAAATAAATCTGGTTTAATTTTGAAGGGAAAGAAGCATGTCAATTATATGACAGGCTAATGGGACACATTAAAGAAATGTCTATCATGTAGGCATAGACATTTAGTTTCCAGGGAGAAGATGCAGCTAGGAATGCAGGATTTTGATGATTATTAGTCCATTATTAGATGATTATCAGCTTTTAAGAAATCAAATTCTGATGCTATTGTGCTTTTGGAAGACTCTTTGTTAGTCTAATATTTTATTTTATAATTAAATCCCTTAGGTTTTCAGAAAAGTACAAAGGCTTTTTGTTGTTGTTTTTAATCACACTTCAGAATTTCATAAGGATTTGTGTCTGCTATTAAATGGATAAAAATTCCAAGGAAAGTTTATTATTCAATACTAAACTCTACTATGTGTCGTTATCTACCTGTTTCTCTTTTGCACAGTAGATGTCCATAGAGTCTAGTGAGATTCTTGAAGCTTTAAGTCTCTGCATTGCATGCAATGCTGTCTTCTTTTAATATTTGCCAGAAAATGCCAAGATGTTTCCCCAAACTCAACTTTTCTTACTTGCATAAAATTAATGGTAGTAATTTACAAAACATCTCCTTTTCCATGTAGGACAAAAGATTTTAGGAAAACTCAGAAATCTGGACATTTCCAGTAGTCCCTTGCTATGTTTATTTTAAGTAAAGCTATAAACCACAATTAAGAGTTCTCAGGATTTTGCCTGGACAATCCAAACCTGGAAAATATTAAGTTATTTTGAAGCTCAAAGAGCCGAAGTACAGATTCAGAAATAAAATTAACATCTCCTCATCTTTTAAAACTGATGAAACCATAAATTTTTGCATTACACTGATGCACAGGAGATTCTGATCTATCAAGCAAGTGGACCCATTCCTATTTTTAGTTTAAAAGTTTGATCATCTAACAGAATGTGAGTAAATGATAAAGAAAGTGTATCAGCCCAGCTGGGCTTTGGTCATTTCCATTCATTGCTGTAGGTAGGCTGCATTTTCTTGGGGTTCAAGTTCAGCTCCCACATCTGTGAACAAGAGAATCTTATTTCAGAAATGTCCTGAAGAATTACTCTTAACATGTTACTTCAGAAGTGGAAACTTGTGCTGAAATAGATCACTGTGTAGATGACACTGCTGTGGTGTAGACATAGATGCCACTTTTGTCTTACGTCAATATTCAGGTTCAGGAACAGCTTTCTGCTGAACTTAATCTCACCCTGAGGAGCCATGCATCTCATGAGAGAATTGGGTGCTTCACAGGAAATATAAATAGAAACTGTTTGGAAAATGCAGCGTTAACTATTTCATCTTGTTTGAAGGAAAAGAATTTTTCTGACATATTGATCCTACAGACAGCCACTGGCTTTTAGGAGCTCTCTATTTTTATATCTTAGCAGTTAGCAACAAAAATGAGTATGCAAATTTTATATGTGAAAAGAAAATGTAATTGGAAAATCATACAACGTAGAGTACCTAGAAAAAGGAATCACTTAGTCAGAAACACTCCTAAATATGCTAATGGTTTTCAAGTAAATGGATTGGTAGTTTAATGTACAAAGGATTTTTGTTTTCCTGGTTATTTTAATGAATTCTTTAATATCTCTTAAAGCTCACTCTCAGTTTGACCAAGTTTTCTTCACTGTATGTAGTTGTCATGTAAAAATAAATAGTGTTGAGAGGGTTTTTTAATATGTCTGGTTTTAATTCCCATCTCAAAAAATCTTCTTTTTAGTTCAGATAGTTGACCTTTAGGATGGCATTTTTCTTTCATTCTGTATTAAGACCAGATAATGCATTCCAAACAAAATCAATGAATCACAGAAAGAGTTGCCTGGTAAGACTGCTCAAGAAGTATTTGTATTTAGTTCTGAGATGTGTAGATAAATATTCTGTAAGTTTGGAGAAAACCATCTTTAATAATTGCTATTTTTGTGCTCGTGAGATGGAGGTTGTTCCACAAAATTTCCTTGTTGCATTCATCAATCCTTAGTTGCTGTTACAGAAAATGTGAAGTTTCTCCAAAGTGCTTTAAAGACAGTGTGAGCAGCACCTTTTTCAATATGAGCCAGTGCAAATTCAAGAAATCAGTGGTAACATTTTTGCATTTGAAAGTAGCACAGCTGCCGTTCTGGTGTTGTGGTTGAAAGACGACAAAAGGTGTATAGTAGGAATAGATTAATGACTAATATTTTTCATACATGAGCTTCACTGTTTTCTTTCCTCTGACTAATCCACTCTGTGACATTCTTGGCTCTTTTTTTTTTTTTTNCTTACCATTTTATTAACAAAATCCACCCTTTCCTCCTCTTTGTTCATGTCCTTGTGGGCAATTTGTCTCTTCTTTCTTTGTATCTAAAATGTGAATACTTGATACGTCATTTTCTACACTTCTCTCTCTCTGCCCAACTCTGGGGGTTTTGCCTTTATCTGTCGCAGACTCAAATTCAAACCCTTTGCCACATTTTTAACAATGGGTCTTGCCTCACATATTTAAACTAATAACTGCCTCTTGTCCTTTTTCTCCCTTGCTTCACATTACTGGTTTGTTTTTCATTGCTACTCTTCTTGCTTCCTGTGACATGAATAATAGTTCTATTATATCCTCTTACTAAAAACTCTTGCTAAAAAATTCCTTTGAGAAAATTCCTTACTCCTTTTGTATCCAAAACTTCCAGTTCTCATATATCTGCAGCAACTGCCTCTGAAAGCCTGCAGAGAATAATATTCCTTAGAAGCAATGGTATTGATAAATTAGCATGGAAAAATGAAGAGTAAGTGATGTGACACAAGACTGACTGGACTGGTGACATGGGTTCAGATTCTCTGACCTGGCTTTGGCTGTTTTCCCTGACCTGCTACATTAGTTTTACAGCTTCAGTTGTTTTAGATGGAATGGTTTACAAAACACAGAACATCAGCTGCCAAAAAAATGACAGAGAGAAATTACTAATATCCCTTTTTAGTAGGGAGGTTTGATTTCCCTTTTTTTCTTTTCCCTTTACTGTCTCAGGCATGAATAATTCTATATTAAATGAATATGCAGTAGGTCTCTAGATTTTCATCACTAATGAAGACTAAGAGTAAAAAGCCCTGATCTGAAACAAAGCCTAAATTATCCTCCCTACCAAAAGAGATATTAAAGGAAACAGGAGAAATCTAATAAATTAAATACCTCCCATATTCACCCTTGAAGTGATTGGTCTTAGATATGGTGTGCTCTGCAAAGCATCAGTATTCATGCCAGAGTAAACCAAATTAATAGTGCTGAAAAGTGAATTTTGTCATAGCACATATTTTGGTTTTTTCTAATGCAATCTTCTTAAAAGAGAAAATGAAAATGCAGGGACTTTCTGCCATGAATTATTTTCCTATTTATACTATTTAACTTCACAAGGCCACCATTGTGCACATCATTTCTGATGGATAAAATATTCTTGTAGCAGCTATACAACATTATAGTTAAACTTTTTCTACTTTTGATGCTTAAATTATTAGAAACATTTAGGTGGTGGAACAACGTCATTAGCCATCAATTCCCTTCCTTGTATATTGCACTAAATAGCCTCTATACATACTATAAAATAAAATTGTGTGGAGGGAAAACACAGTTGGGATGAAATTGCTGATAGGATTCTTTTTACTTCTGACAGTGAAGGTTTCTTGGAGAGTGGTGGTAAAAGGCAGTTTATGAAGTAAAAGTTCTATTTTCAGTTTTCTTTAAAAGAAGTTCATCTATTAAATATCAAATTGCAAATATGATTTTAGAGAGTATAAAAATCTGAGATTTTACTTTTTTTGGGAATTGTAAATATTGCTCTTAGTTTCAACCTTGAAAATTCCTCCCTAAAAGTCAATTGTTGAGCAAACACCAAAATTTCCAAGTGAAAGACTTGTGTGGCTATGCTCCATAATTAAGCAGAATTTTTTAAGAACTTTGTTCCATTGCTTTCAATGGGTCACTCTTTTCCAGAAAATCAATATTTTCTTTCATGTTCCACAAAGGACCTGACTTTTAGAAAGCACAGAAGTATTTTAGCAAGTGGGCTGTGGTTGGTATATGCAGTGCAGGTCCCTATGCTATGAATATGGTGGATTTGTACTGGGGTGGTTCCCTATTTTCTTGTTTGTACTCTTTTTTTCCTCCCCTTGGATGTCAAATTGTTCTTAGGAATGAAACAAAGCAAGTAAGGCTATCCAGCTCACCTTCCATTAGGAATACCTGTGGAAGACTGCTAGAAAGGATAAAATCAGTATTACCACTTCAGGTCTTCATCTCATCCAGAAAAATCTTGTGTGTTCTTTTCCACTGTTGTTTGTCCTTATTTCCTTTTCCTGTTTAATGGGCAACTTTAAGGATAAATCTGACCAAGTTCTGTCCTGAAACTCAAAACCTCCAGGTTCTCAGACAATGAAATATCAACCACAAGTACAAGGGAGTCCTCTAAAAACCAGCATTAATGCCATTCCAGGTGGAAATAAATGTGACTTTTTCCCTTTTGTGTAGAACAGAGCCATAGCCTTGTCATTATTCAAAAAACAGTCAGATTTCAAGGTCCATTAAAGAAACTGCTTCAGCAAACACTAGAAACTTCTTTAGAATGAAATTTTTTATCTCAATTGAGATTCCATTTCTAAGATTTTTGTCCAAAGTGTCTACAGATATTTCCACAGCCTACGAAGTAGTTAAAGTAGAACAGGACATTTGAAATAACTGGGATTTTTTTAACTATTATTTTTATTTTCAATCTTCCATGATAATCAAAACTCCTCTTTTGAAGTGGTTAGCAGAGGAAAAAATGCATCTTACTGGGGTCTTTGGCACCGTGCATTTATAGGTGATTTAAACAACATGCACTGTTGGAGGAAAGGAATAAAGGTGATGGACAAAAAGGAGGCGATGTGTTCTCTGGGAATTTTCACGTGCAAGCTGGAAACTTGGGTCCTGCCACCTAAAAGTGGGCTTTCCTCTTACAGATCAGCTACTCTGTACAATGGATGCATTCTGCCACCTAAATATATTCCACAGAACTTGTGATAATCTGATATATATATATATATAGGTGCATTTCTGATGATCCATTCTGTTTAAAAAGGATAGATGCATTTTGATGGAAGACTCTTTGTTAATCTAATATCATATTTTCATATATTGATATTTAAATAGCTTAATTTTTCTGGAAAGTGCAAAGGTGCTTTTTTTTTTTTTTAATTCACACTTAGAATTTCACCTTTTATTAAATGGTCAAAAATTCCAAGGAAAATGTATTATTCATTACTAAACTCTTTACATTCACATGCAATTGAAGGGTGAACAAATATTTCAAAGAAACACAATTTCAAAGACATGAGTACACCAGAATCATTGAAATGCATTCAAGAGTGTATGCCTGTGTACTCTACTAATGCCTTCCAAAGCACTCCATAAATTAATAAATTTTAATAATTGATGGTGTAATCTTGAGTAAAGCAGTCACTGTGTTTTGAAGCCAGAGTATAACCAGTATGAAATACCAACATCATGTCCAAGTAAGAAATGCAAGCATTTCAATGCTGTTGAAAACTTTGTTGGATACAATTTTTCATATTGACATTTTAAGTATTATTCAGAGGAGAGGTAATTAGGAATTCATGCCATTGGTGAGAAAGATTGGCCATATGTTTTTGAAAGTTGCTAATATAGATTGTTTCACTTTACACTGTATCATTAAGTAGAGTATTTTAGAGCCCACACTGTCCATAGATACCTTCATTCTCTCTGCCTTAAAGGGACATTGAATCATTTATGTTGTTCAGTCATGTATCTTAATGAATAAGACAAAATTATTGGCCTCTATAAAATGACCTGTTTCTCTGGACAAAGACAATAATGGCAAGATTCAAAATGATACCTGCCTGAATTGCCTGAATATTTGTTCCAACCAGAAACAGTATCTAACAACCAAAGAATTTGATTCAGTGATGAATATTTCTCTGCAAGCTACTTATTTTTATGGTCAATGTAAGTTCACTGACTCCATGATTAAAAATTATTAGGATCTTCCTTTGAAATACTGTGAATGCTTTTGCTTGTCTTTTTTTTTTTTTTACGTCATTTCTGTTGTTTAATTTTAATATAAAAACATGAATCCATGACAAAAAATTTTGGAAGGTCATTAGTGACGTCAAGGGTTGAATGAAATAAATTATGCTATCTCTGCTTTGGTTGTCACTACTGTGCCTGGTATAGCTGTGAAGAAAAATATATGAAAGATTCTTGGATCCTTAGTTCTTGCATGTATAAATTATAAGCTGTCTTTATGTTTTTGAATTCTTGATTTTATAGGATTAGCACATTAAATTTAATGCTAAGTAGGACTCTATGACTTACATTTCTCACAATTTATGGTTCACCTTAAAATTTAGTCTATATTTAAATGCATTGTAAATATACATAGTGTAGAATAATTAGGGTAAAAGATTTCTTTTTCATTAAAAATGCAGCTCAGCAGATCTGTGATAAATGGTGACATTATGTATATGCCAATCCCTTCTGGAAAATTGGAGTGATTCTAGACTTTGCCAAGAATTTGACATGTCACCCTAAATGTTTAATCAGGGATGCTGTGACATTCAATACTGCTTGTATAAATGTGTCAGTCTGATTTTTATTAAATGTCTTCAAAATGAAACATTTCTGGAAGAAAGAAAAATCATGAGTGAACCAAACTAATGCTAATAATGTTTCTCACTGGGTTTGACATAAATAATCTAAAGTTAACTGTGATCCTCACTACACTGAGCACAAACTGACCCAGTAAAAGTTTTGAATTAGAATGGAACTCAGAGGAGTGCTGTGTCAAATTAATGATGGTGAAGCAAGGCTCACAGAGCATTAGCAGTCAGCTTCTGCCTTGGCTGAGACCAGGGAATAGATGTCATTCAGGAATCTGAGTGAAATTTCTGTGATAAATATCTGTCCTTCAAAATCCAGAAGAGCCTAACGGGACTTTCCTGTGGCTTCTTCATTACATGATTCTGCTCTGGCCATGGAAAATACTTATTGGGTTTCAGATAAGGGACAGGGAAGCCAAGTAGGAAAAATCATTCTTAAACTGTTGCTGCTGCAGATTAAATGGGCTATATTAGCTAGTATAGAAGCTTTGCTTACATGTATTATCTTTAATTTTTATGTATAATCTGAGGCTTTTTAAAATGAGACTAGATGCATAATTAAGAGGAATTTAGCAGAATTTAGGTTTATGGGTGTGAGTTAAATTTCCCAATACAGGATGTATTTTTGAATTAATATTTGTATTTCATAATGATGCTCTTAGTGGTATTTCTTCAGATTGTCTCTTATATATATTTTATTTCCTTTTCATCCCTGTTCTGATATTGAAATAAGAAATTAATGAGGTTCTATTCTGCCGTCAATAAGCAGTAAATGTTTTACCAATGCCAGGTAATCCAGGCTTTAATTCCATATTAATTTTTGACAAAATAATAAAGTAAGATTCTAACACCTTGATCAGCTCTGGTTTGGAAACTATTTCCATGCTCTTACTTAATCAACCCAAAATTGCAGAACTGTTGTATTAGTCAGCATTCTTTCCCACCTGGAAAGTGAATACAGTCAGAATCCCCAGGATCCTTTCTCAATGATGAATAATTAGATGTGTCTAGTGGAAACAAATATTGTTGTTATATGTTATCTTTGGTGTTGCTGTTGGCTGTTGCCCAGGATATGTACTGCACTTCTACCCAGACCTAGTATCCACCTCTGCTGCTTGGTGGGAAGAAAAGTTACAGACCAGGATTATTTTCATAAATACAGATTATGCTTTAAAAGTGGCATCAGGTAATCCAGAGCTTTCATAGTTCTGTAGATTCAAGGTTTTTTTTAAAAAATTGGTACTTATCTGTTACAACAGAGTTTTATGATTTAAGGTAAAGAAAGTTCTTATTTAACTTCCTGTAGTCATGTTTCTGGAAGGATTAGGTGATAGACATACTCTTTGAAATATTTTATATAGAAACACTAAATATTTCCATCATATAAAGAAAAAAAATCAATAGGGAAGAGGATTTGGGGTTCCTAAGAGAGAAAAAAATATTCACGGTTTATATTGTATAAGGTCTAGTAAGATGCTAACTTTCTTATCTGGTAGTTGGATCTTTCATCTTATCTACTCAGCCATCATTCTTTTAATGTACCATTCCTCTATCATCAGCAAGAAGTTGGTATATCCAGCAACGAACTGAAATGCAGGATTAAAGCAAAAGGAGATCAATGAAAGATGGAAAACGTAATCTAATCTTTCTTACAGTTTTAAAACCCCTTTTGCCATGTCAGTGAATTCCTAAAATTAGTCACAAATGCATTCACTTTCTCTCTGCTTGAGATTTCTGTAAATTATACTGTCAGCTCAAGAAAATAGCAGCCTGTCCATTTGTTCTTCCATGCCCCCTCCCAAACCACCTCCCAGTCACCCTGACAGATGGTTAATTCATGACCTTCAATGGAACTCATGATTAGATGAAGGATGAGGATGCTTTAACACAGCTGCTGAGGGCACTGTACTGTTAAATGTTGCAGGGCACACTGAAACAAAATATTGTTCACCAAGATACTTCTTTTTTCCCCTTACAGCACTTTTAAATTCATGTTTGTCTGTGTTTATGTGTAGTTGCAAAATTTTGAATCCTACAGGTATCTCCAGCCTAAGCAGAAGAGTCAGTCCCACAAGTCGTGTGGCTTCTTTGGGGAAGAGTGGAGAACATTGACTATGGACAAAATAGATTGCTTTAGTGTCCATGGCTTCCTTGTTTACTCCACTTGAAATATTTAAGTTGCATTAACAGTATGCTCCATTTGGGCATTACTTGGAGTTTGATGGCAAGTTGTGAAGATGAAGAAAAAGACATGCAGGCTGGCTTGAAATCATTGTTTGCTGTCTGAAAGTAGTTACCTCCCAGGCCTTAAACACAGAGGGAAAAAAAAATCTGGACACAAAACATCCCTTACTGAAAATGTGAGGAATAGGCTTACAAATGGGATTTCTGAAAAAAGCCCAACTTGAAATCAGATAAAAATACCGAGAGAAGTGTTTGATATTAAAACTCCCTATGATTTGATCATGTTGGATCAAATGTTCAGCAACTCAGAGAAAGTAGCATTTAGATTTTCTGTATTATAGAAGACGATGAAAAACAGGAATATAAAATATATAAATGACTGGGGGAAAGTGATCTTTTACTGTAGTGCACAAAGTAATGTTTGCATTCTAGGATGAAAAAGCTGGAGAGCCCTTTTAATCATGCTAAAGACTATATGATGATATACCAGGTCCAGCGTTCCCTAGTTACTGCAGCACTGTGGTTAAGTCATATTTGCTGTTCACATCCCTGCAGTAAAAGTGAGGACAATTTGCCCTGGTATCCTGGAGGCAACCTGAGCATATAGAAATGGAAAATGGGATGAGAAAAGATGTGTAGACTTCAAAGTTGCCTAAGCTGCCCCTTTATGGCAGAATGATTCCTAGACTCAGAGGAAAACTACTACCTGATCAATGGATCACATAAATTGCTTTACTCTGTTATCTTACAGAGCATTGTTTAGTTCATAATTTGCTTTTGAAATGTTTTATTTTACAGCATACTCATAACAGTAACTGCCATAACTTAAAGGATGTTTTAATATCAAGAGATCTCATTATGACACTCTCCTCATTCTCTTTTTGCTGATATGTGAAGTAAGAATGCCAGCTGTTCTGGTTGCATTACTGGGTTCATGGATTACTGAAAAGAAAATTAATATACTCATTTTTTTTTTTCTATTGAGTAGCATTTAGAAGCTCTAATCAGAATTAGTCTCATTATTATAGATGTTGTATAAACATTAAAGATGCCCTTGCATGATAAATACAACATGTTGTTATTGTTTATTTAATGTTGAAACAATCTGAGCTTTGTTTACAGTTTCAGAAAGAGAGGTCATGTTTAAATGTTGTTCATGTTTAACTAATACATTTAATTCAGTTATCCAAAACCTGCATAAAGACTAAAAAAATGTATGTCTTAGATCTAAGATTACACTGAAAACTGTCTAAGATGTACTTCAACGATTTTGTACTGACAGCCTAAATATTGTATTGCATACTGATCTGGGGGTGGAGAAATGGAAGAAAAACAAATTGTTTTCCATCACAAAACAACACTGAATATAGTAGCACTATTTTATTTACAGCATAGATGCTTATTTAATAAATTTATTGGTAGCAACCTAAAGAAAATTGAACCAAGTTGGAAAAATATAGCATTTAATCACACACTGAAAGCAGAATGTGTGCAGATATGTTGCAATTTATTGGAATGTACTGTATTTTGATACATTTCATACTGCAGGCAAGAAAATTTATCTTTATATGGTATGTTATTATCATATGTGTCAAATAGAATTTTCATTTGCCACATTTCAAAAAAATATAAGCTCATTCCAGGAAGCCAGTTATGACTCCATATGTATGTTTGCCATACTTATTTTACAGTCTTAACCAGCACCTCAACTTGATTTTTCTTGGAGAGATAGAAAGCAATTGCAATCTTTCTCACTGTTTAAGAAAGAAAGCTCATGAGCAAATTGGTGAGATCGTTAAAGATTTTTGTAGCATTACCTCATCTGGAGTGTGATATCAAGAAAAAAAGGCTGCAGGGCATTTTTGCCATGGTCTTCTAGTAAACACGTGGAATGAGCCTGTTCTTGGAATCAGCAACCACCTCATGTAAAGAAGGGGCTGTAAAAACATTGTCAGTGATTTGAAGTAATTCAAACATTTTTAACTCTGCTTCTTTAAAACTGTTTTAAAATCAGCAAATCGTGCCAAAATGTCCGAATTCTTTGCAGATGGGAAGTTTCAAAATTTTGCCCAAAATTTTCTTAGAAAAAATTTTCATACTTTTTATGCTATCATTAAGTGGCAAACCTTAAGTAGCAAATAACTCACTTTGATTATACTAAAAAAGAAAGATAAGCAGCTCTGTTTTCTTTTCAGATATTGGCTACAAGAGGAGAAGCTTCAAACTTCTTCAAACTTCTTCAAATCCTTTCCATCCTGGAATTGGAAAGGTACCTGAGGATCTAGTAACAAGTCAAGTAAGTGACAGACTTTTTCAATTTTTGTTTAGTAAGAATCCCTGCTTTTGAAAGAAAAAAATATTTTTCTGGATTCTTTGATGGCTACCTTGTTTTGTAGGTATTTAAAAGAAAAAGTTTAAAAATGGAGATGAGAAAGCAGATTATACATTGTTTTTTCCCATTTTGTTTTCAGCTGCATATTTTCATATAAAAAAATATTTTAAAATGCACTAAACCTTGAAATTATATTGTTGTAAAAATGTTATTTCATACAGGAATGGCAATTAGCAATGATCACTTGGGAGAAAGTGTAACTCATTTATATAAATTGATAGCTCAGAGGAACCCCAGAACTATAAAATAAATACCCATAACATTACATGAGATATATGCAGCTTCTGCAGAAATAATTTTCAAAGCTTAATTAGAAATTGTTATTTCTGACAGAAATCTATGTCTTGAATTAACAAATGTAATAAAATATCCAGACTAAAACCTGCATTTTTTCCTTTACCCTTTGAGACATGCCTTAAATGGGAATGGAACACATACAGGGTATTTTTTAATATTATAGACAAAGAAGTCTCTTCAGTGTAGCAATCTTTTTATATTAATATTTATGGTTTAGCAGGATGGATAACAGGCAACATGTTAAGCCACTGCAGTGTGTTCCAGAACCAACTCATCACTTTTAGCAACCATCTGTGGCTACAGTAGCTGGGTATGGCCAGTATAATGCACAGAAAACATTTTCTGTATTCAGTTGTTTTTTTGATATTATAACATTCTTTAACACTTTGTCAACAAAACATCCAACTATTTTTGTTATATAACATAAGAGAAATGCAGATGATTCAGTTCTAGAAGATTCATTCATGTCCAAAAAATTAACGTCGTTTAGCAATGCCAAAGATTGAAGCTCAGTATAGCAGATAAAAATCCAACAATATGTTTGCCTGTATCAGGCAACCTCACAGGCCAATTATTTTGTCAAAGGTTATACATGCAATAATGTATATGATCACATCTCAACCTTTATAATTATGACACAACTCTCATAATGTTCAGTAGATGTTTCAATTGTAGAAAAATTCTATTTGGGGAGCATGGTGGTAAATCTTGCTGTATCTCACTTTAACAAGATTTGGGATTTTTACAAGGATTAATTTTATGCAGCACACAGATCAGTCGGAGCTCAAAGAATGAATAAATTAAACCATGTTTCACTTTAATGCAATGTGATTGCTGATTGACAAGTATTGCAACATGTAAACATTCAGTTCTCAGCAGCCAGTTAAAATCCAATTAGTGAGAGATGCTTCTGCCCAAAATAAGGTGCAAACAAGACCATATGCCAAAGTCAGTAGTATGGGTTTTATTTAACAGTAAATGTGAGCTAGAGAGAAGGAAATAGAAAAGAAGGAAATAAGAGGGACAGGGAGGAAGAGAGAGAAGGGGAGAGAGATGGAAAGGAAGGAGGTGGGGACAGAGAAAGGGAGACAGAAGGAGGGAAAGGGAGGGAGGCCAGTGAAGGAAGAGTGAGAGAGGGACACAGAGAGAGAGAGAGAGAGAGAGAGAGAGAGAGAGAGAGAAAGAAATCAAGCTGTCCAGAGATAGTCACCAGCAGTGTCCCACTGGTCCTTCTTCATTCTGGGCTTCTTTGTGGTGGGGTGCCAGAGCCGTTCTTCTGAGGGGCACCATCTTTATCCAGTCCAAATTCCAGGTATTCCCGGAGGTGTATGCCTTAATTTGAGGTGATCTTTGATTGGTGATACGTGTATGAGCAACTTGCCACAGTGGGAACTCTTGTCCAGATATGTTAACCAGAATGTTCTTACCAGATCTCACTTCTGTCAGGGCTGGAATTAGTGCCTTCCTGTCTCAGATCCCTCCCTTCTGTGCTTAGCTCAAGTTGTCACTTTGGGAGCTTATCTTTTGTCATGTTCCCTCTGTGGCCTTGACAGTGTTTGAGACAGGTAACTGTGCCCTTTAAGGCCTTACAATACTTCTGTAACTATTTGTTATTTCCCTGTTTCTCGCTAATGGCTGATTCATTAAACCTTACCTTCTGACACAACTTCTAATGACAGGAATTGTCTGACAGGTGCACTTGCAACAGGTAATCTTGGAGGCACTTAAATTTGATCTTATCCAGCAAAACAGCTCCTGTCTCTACTTATTTCCTGTGTTTCTGAGCTTCAGGGTTGGAGGGTTTATTTGTTTTATGGTTTTTGCTTTGGTTTGGTTTTTTNCAAGCTGTCCAGAGATAGTCACCAGCAGTGTCCCACTGGTCCTTCTTCATTCTGGGCTTCTTTGTGGTGGGGTGCCAGAGCCGTTCTTCTGAGGGGCACCATCTTTATCCAGTCCAAATTCCAGGTATCCCCAGAGGTATATGCCTTAATTTGGGGTGATCTTTGATTGGTGATATGTGTATGAGCAGCTTGCCACAGTGGGAACTCTTGTCCAGATATGTTAACCAGAATGTTCTTACCAGATCTCACTTCTGTCAGGGCTGGAATTAGTGCCTTCCTATCTCAGATCCCTCCCTTCTGTGCTTAGCTCAAGTTGTCACTGTGGGAGCTTATCTTATGTCATGTTCCCTCTGTGGCCTTGACAGTGTTTGAGACAGGTAACTGTGCCCTTTAAGGCCTTACAATACTTCTGTAACTATTTGTTATTTCCCTGTTTCTCGCTAATGGCTGATTCATTAAACCTTACCTTCTGACACAACTTCTAATGACAGGAATTGTCTGACAGGTGCACTTGCAACAGGTAATCTTGGAGGCACTTAAATTTGATCTTATCCAGCAAAACAGCTCCTGTCTCTACTTATTTCCTGTGTTTCTGAGCTTCAGGGTTGGAGGGTTTATTTGTTTTATGGTTTTTGCTTTGGTTTGGTTTTTTGATTTGTTTTGGATGGTTGTTTGGGGTTTTTTGAAGGAATAAGAATAGGTTAAGAGCAGAAATGGGAATCAGAGTAGTAGATGCTCATGTCTTTTATTGTATTCTATCCAAGTGTCAGGTTTGTTTATTAAAACACCTTGTCCTTCTAGGATGCCTATCAGAAATGTTGATGACATTTATTTTCTCAAGTCTGAGCCCCAAGCTATTAATTTTCCACCTTGTTCACCTGATTCAAACTCCAACAAGTGTATAGCATGGCTGTATTAGAAAAAGTTATGTAAATTATGTTGTATTTCAGTAGGCAAATGCAAAACATGGTAGTATCTTCAGCTGCTCACTGGTGTGTTCATGATATTCTTCATCCTTTTGTGGCTGCTTGGATGTTCAAAAGAAAGTTGACTTTGAAGGTTTCTAAAATGATGCCTTTTATGGCAGACACGCAAAGGCATGGGCAATCAGAGGGCTGCCATCATTTTTGGCTGAAGACCAAGCAACTTGGAAAAATCCACCAGAAAGTTTGGATGCTTCACTTCATCATTTATAGTGGAATGAGACTAATAGTCCAAATTTCATACCATGGCAGTGGGCTCAAAATGCTGAAGATACATTTTAAGTATTAGGAGTTAAAATACTGGATTCAGAGACTTCTGGCAATGTCTTTGGTGTTGCTATAATTTCAGCATCACCTGACAGCTGTAATAAAGATCAGTGAGTTATTGCAAATAAGTTGCTTATCATGTAGCTTTGCGCTGCAAGAATATTTACTGAAATTAGTGTCACTGTTAGTGACAGTGCAACCATTTGGCAAATCTAGCAGGGAATTTAGAAACTAATAGAGAAATAATATGTGTACCTCGCCCTCCTTCTCCCTGTAGTGTATAAACATGATGACTCTCATATCAGGTAAGCCTAAATCTCCCATCGAATCTAAAATAAATTTTAATAATTAATCAGATATAGAAGTATTAATATCCCTTCTGAATTCCTGATAGCAAGGTGGCCAGAGTTATCATAATCAGATAAACCTTAAACATATTATTTTTTACCAGTACTTCTCTCCTATTTTCTGTTAGCAGCTTATCAGCCATGAAATACAAAGGTGCTGTTTCTTCCATGCTTGTTAAAGATTGTCTATCCTTATTTTCTTTATATATAAGAGTACAGTTTGGTCTAAGTGGAGAAAAATACTGCTTGTTTTTATTGCATCAGGGAAGACCATCTGTACTAGGCAGAGCTCACTGGGATGCTGCTGCTGTTCACTGGATTATATCAGCCATCATTGATTACCCAGGCACGGCAAGGAAATTCCCTTTACCCGTGCTTTTAAATGTCTTTATCTACTTCTTTGTCCAAGTTTTATGTCATATCAGGACAGGAATTAAATCTCTAAATTATAATAAAATTAAGCCTTGCATTTTGGTGGGGAGGGTATTTTTTATTTTGTTATCTTTTTTTGTGTATTTCAGGTTTTTTTAATGTATTACAAAATTACCTAATTATATTATAATGATTACATTAATGTCAGGCATTCAGTATCAGATTTCTTCTTTTCAGAATACCTTCAAAAAAAGTATATAAAGGATTTAAATAAATCCTGATAAACACAATCCTAGGGGAAGTCTGCTAAAATGTAAAGTCCATGTATTTGCTTCTACATTTCAAACATTAATAGTACAAGCAGTTTCCTTTTAGCATTCATTCTGGATTTATTTGCAATCTCCNATAACTTGAAAGATCTTCACACACAATGGAAATCAATGTGGTTGAAGCTGAAACTGCAGAAGGCAGAGTAAAAACATGAATGACAACTGTCTAGTGTTCATGAAGNCGAACATGTAAAATCATATATTAACATGTCAGTCAGAGTGTTATTGTGCTCCCCCAAAATAGTAGGTTTACTTCAAACAAGACTGTGGTTTATGATTCAGAATCACAAAAACTCTCTTTCTAAGCCAATAAAGAAGACATCTAGGAAGTGTAGATCTAAATTTATTCAAAGCACAGAGATCTTACCTCCTATAAAGCCAAATTATCCGCTTTCAGCACTGAAACAGTGCTTCATAATGACAAAAGGAACTGATCACTGGTGTAAAACAGCCTAACTTAACTCCAGACTTCACTGGAAGTGTGCAGGAGAGGTTTTGTAAATGTGGCATTAAGAATAACTTGTGGTTGTCTTGTTTTGGTGTGATCAAGTAAATGTAAATGGTGGTTCTTAGATGGCAGGTTCATCTGAAGAGCTAAAGGAACTGTAAATGCTATTGATTTCAGAATTTAGTTGAAGCTGTAAGAACCATAGGGTTTGTCACATGCAGACGTGACTTGAAAGATCTTCACACACCATGGAAGTCAATGTGGTTGAAGATGAAACTGCAGAAGGCAGAGCAAAAACATGAACGACAACTGTCTAGTGTTCATGAAGTTATCAGATACTGGCATGACATTTGGTTTTGTGATTCACAAAATCACAGAATCACTAGGTTGGAAGAGACCTCCAAGATCATAGAGTCCAACCCAGCCTTAAACAACTCAATTAAACCATGGCGCCGAGTGCCACATTCAGGTTTTTTTAAAACACATCTAGGGATGGAGACTCCACCACCTCCCTGGGCAGACCATTCCAATACTTTATTACTTTTTCTGTTAAAAACTTTTCCCTAATATCCAACCTGTATTTCCCTTGTTGCAGTTTAAGACTGTGTCCTCTCGTTCTGTCAGCTGCTGCCTGGAGAAAGAGACCAACCCCCACCTGATTACAGCCACCTTTCAGGAAGTTTCATTTTAAATGCCTGTTTTGTCCTGAATGTAAGATCTGGAATAATATAGCAAAGGATGAGGTTTCTGATTCAAGCATACCTTGAGGGTAAAACTTACATTGACTTGAGTTGAGCCAGGAAAACACCCAGCAGGTATTTTTGCACTACTTATTCTGAGACCTTGCTCAGTACATTTGAACCTCTTGTTTTTCTTTTCTGCTGACCCTGTCACAGAATACCTGCTCATCTTCTTCATATCCTACTTGCCAGACTGTCTTAGAAAAAAAAAAACAAACCAAAATATACAGAAGTTTTTGCAACATACTATCAAACCAACTTCTAAATCAGAGTGAAAAAGTATTTTGCAGAAGATTAAACTCACACTAAATTTGTCAATGCAAAATTCCAAGTCTTGTTCTGTTACCTTTGTGGGGGATTTACCTACTGACTCCAAGTGCTTACACAACTGTGCTAAGAAATTTCAAACACAGCCTTCAGCATCACTTCAGTGGAAGGGGCAAAGAACTGCCTGTCAGAAATTGCTAGCTTGGCACACACTGAAATCTCCAACTGCCTTCAAGTAAGGGTAGGATTTCTGTTTGGAAGAGATATTTCCATTAGTGATGAATGCTGTAAGGGATTTTTTAAATGAGCAAATGGACACTTGCCGTATATAATTTTATTTCCCTAGTTTCATTTACCTAAGTTCAAAATGTGCAATTCATTTAGTGTTTTATAAATTTTTGTTTTGAAGCAGTGCCAGAAATTAACCATAATATTATTTTTAATATGGAGTGCACATATAAGTGGAAGGAACCTAATCAGGACATAATTCAACCTCATTATAAATAGCAGCTTAACACTGAAATGTGCTGATATGAAAAAAATTAAGTACAGGATTAATTATAGAGAAAAATAAAGTGAACACATGCAGTAAGCTAATTAGATGTGAACTTGTGCATAGAAAAAAGAATATTTACCCTGTCCAGAGACAGATTTAAGATCTACTTATAATTTTAAAAAGCATGCTAATGGTACTAAAGGACATTAAAAGTTCCTGCAAAATATTTCTCCAACTGGTAGTATTCAAAATACAGGAAATTGCATGTATTTTCCATTCACTTTAGAACCATGTGCTTCAGCAGTTATTAGATATAAAAGCTATATAAAGCTATATCTTCTGAATGGCACTGGCCTCACAATATTTCTGCTCTATGCTAGTTTTCCTGTAACAGATTGGATTTGGTAATGAAACCCTTGCAGGTTATTTTTGAGCACTTATGCCTCTTGCAAGAAATGGAAATTAACTTTTTACATGATCAAATGTCATCAGGACAACGAATTACTGTGACAAATATTCACCTGTTCTGCTTCAAGTGTTCATCCTTGGAGACTTTTGGTGTGTAATTTATGGGAAATACAACTTTAAATGAAAAGGAAATGTAGAATTACAACAAAGGTTGTGTGTCAAGTAGTACACATCCAGTAAGAGAGCTTGTTGCCTGGGTAATGGGGAAAATACAGTAAGGTAAAAGAAATGCTTCAAAGTTTTTAAAAGGCATGAAGCTCTTGGCTTTCTTGTTAGACCAGTGTTTGCTTTAGCAAATTATTGAAATTTGCCACAGTCCAAAGATGCTTATCCCTTCAACTCTGTGTGCAAAGCATTCATCATTGCAATCCCAAATTCACTGCTCTAAGCTGGATCTCTAAGAGATTTCAAAGCATTAAATAGAGGGAGAGTTCAAGGGCCATGGCCTTATCTCTGATCTCTTGTTTGAGCAAGAGGGTGGCAAAGGCTATTCCATTAAATATATGGAGCCAGTTGTCTGTACAGAGAAAGACGAGAAATGAGAAATGGTCTCGAAGCACAGAAACAACAGTTGTCCCTGAGCTTTTTCATTTCAAAAAGGATTGAAATTTTTTTTATCACCCATCTGTGTACTTTTTATACATATATGTGTTTCAGGAACAGATGAGAACCCTGTGAAATGAGATATTTTTTTCCTTCCTTGTTTTGTTTTATCCATAAGACTTCCTTCCTTCTGTCTGTCAGTCCATCCGTCCTTTTTCTGTTTGCATTCAACTTCGGGCCAAAGCCAAGACCCACTGATTAGATGGAGTGTTTTTGTGGGTTTCAGAGACCATTTTTTAAAAGTCCTTAAGACAGCACCACTTACAGAGAGTGTTCTGGATCCTTTATGCTGTTACATGGTGGTAAATTTTATAATCTACTGCTGCATAGGGTGCTAACAAATGCCTTTCTAATAGGTGAATACTTTTATTCCTAAAATGTGGATTACCGTAAGTGATTCAGAAATCCTAATGAATAGTTAAGTATAAGGAAGTAATTTTGAAAATGAGCGTTTGGAGTGCATGAAAACAAAAAAGAAATACAGTTTGCTTAGGAGGTGCTGATGAGATCAAAGTCCAACAGAAAATGGAACTCTTGGACTTGACAGGAATAATTTTGTTAAGTGTGAGCAGATATGACTCTCAAAAAGAGTAAGCATCCAAATAAGAGGCATTTAATCTTACAACGAAACAGTGCTTGAAGCATTTGCAAACATTCATCACATTCTTTCAGTATGGGCAAGGAATATTTTAAGCTAGATTGTCACTATCCTTTCTGACAGAATTCAGCTTGTGAATACAAATGGCCTCTCTATCTGGTTTGCTAGTACTAACAGGTTAGAGGATGCCTTTGCACCCATTGCTGGATCAAAAAAGCACAGCAGGTGAAGAGGTCACAGGCTACTTCTGGGTATGATGTTTCTTGTGCCAACAGTTAAATTTAAAAGTTTGACTGATATAATTTCCTGCAGCTCAGATCTGCATCCCTGTGCCTTTCTTCCCTGGGTTCACCCCTTCTTGGAAATTTATTTATTTTATGAGCTCAGTCATATCCTTTTACTCTCAGGCTTTCAGTAAGCCTCCTACTTCACTTGTCCTTGAAGTAAGAACTTCAATATTTCAGTTCTACAGTGTTTCTACTGCCCTGTTAAACTTCAGGCCCTGAGAAAGTTGGCCATTATATTTTGGGTGGGGTTTTTTTGGTAAAAATGTAAGCCTTCCTTTTCTGTATGATTTTTTTTTAGTTTTCCCCAAAGTGTCTGAGAAAAATCTTCCAAAGAGCTTCAGGTTTCTTACTGTTTCTTTTCAACTCTGTACACAACACAAAAGCTTGTGTCACAGCTTTTTCTTTCCCTCTGTGGAAATGAAACGTTCAGAAATACTGCCTTTCTTTTTGCTTGCCATCTAGTTGTTTTAAAGACTCTTTCATTTGAAGTATCCAAGTAGAGCTGACTCTAATAGGAATGTCTATTTTTTTCATTTGCTTACAGGTAAGACTGGATTATCTCATGATGTCTTGCATTAAAATTTGAACAATAAACGATGATGCTGCCAACACACATTGTGCACTGTGTGCTAAGGTGGATGCCTGAGGATTTGATGTGCCTGATGTGCAAACCTTTCTGAGATCCTCATGCACATCACATACCTTCTCCTGTCCCCAGTTCAGAAAGCATTCTAGGAAACTTCACGTAGTATGAATTCAGCAATGCTGCTGCAGTGTGATTAAACACTGTGAGTCCTATATTGGTAAAAGCGATCTTTTAATTGCTGATTTTAATTCAGAAATTACACAGAAAAGCATTGTACCAGGTGTTTTAGACTGTGAAATTAAGAGAGGAGCATTTGAACTGTCAACTACCAAAATAAAAAATTGTTTACTCTCATGCCTGTAGTTCTACTGAAAAAAGTATGCTATCAATTTCACAGCATTTCCATACTGACTCCTGTGTACATAAACTCTCACTTATAATATTACCAATGAGAATCAGCACATAGACACAGATAGTTATCTGATATTACCTTTTGAATTTTGATAGATGGGTACACCTAAAAATGTTCTATGGTAAACACCTGGTTTTGTGAAAAGTGGTCTGTTCCATAAAGTTTAAGTTGTTGTTATTATTAGTCATGTCACTTTCTTGGTTGGTGATCAGCTGCCAAAGATTGAAGTGACATTTATTCATCTGTGGGAAGTCAGGGGAGTCAATTTGGATGAACAGGATGCTCTGCTTTTCTCCCATTGCTTTGAATCAGGAAAGCAATGGCTCTAAGCCAAAGCTCAGAAAATGCTTCTGGTGGTCAGACAACCATTTTCTCCAGAAAGGGCAGTGAGTGATGTGCACACCTGCAGTAGAATCCAAGTTCATGCTGCTCCCAGCAAAAGGAACTCTGGAGCCTGACAAGTTCAGTGTCTGCATAGGGTCACGAAAGATGTTTTCAGTACTTTATATAGACCCCTAGTCCTAGATGTCCTGGTTTTGTGCTCTGTGAACCCATAATGGGTTTGACTTCCCTCTGTGATTCCTCCTAACTGTCTGGTTATGCTGCAAACTTTACTGTCAGGTATCTTTTCAGAGTATTTTCAGGCATCCAAGCTGATGACACCTAGGCAGTCAGAATTCCATCGTGCTCAGAATTTCACTGGTAGCCCCATTATTGGTAATGCCTCATATATGTTCAGTATTCTGAAATGGTTAAAAAAGTCATGGTTTCAGTACTGAGGAAGTGGGATAAAGTTAAATGGCAGAGAGGAAGTACTGGAAATTCTGGAGTTTTCATGTAAGTATTCAACACAATTTGGATCCCAAATAATAGTTAATAATGAAATTACTTGACTATTCAGTTGAAGTAAAATTTTTAAATGATGCAATATTTTTAACATACTAAACAAGTTAAGAATTTTATTCAGATGTTGGAATTTTTGAGAAAAGAAAACAACTTTCAGTGCAGACACTTTGGCAAACATAGTAAAAAAAAAAACATGTTATCAGTGTAAAAAATAAACAATCTCAAAGGAACATTTAATCTTTCCTTATGTATACACAAAGAAAGAACCCATACTGCTTTAATCTGGAGTGGGATTTGTTTCAGTTGGCTCCAGTGATGGATCAGGATGCAATTATTTGTGACAGATATGAATTTCTTGTAGGTATTTTGTATAAAAACACAGAGAAGTGACAAGAAACCTAACAAGTATTTGGACCACAGCAGAAGTTTAATCTAGCTTTGAACTGCATGCTGCACTCATCCCTGAATGAGATTTAGTTATTTTGTGCAGAGATTATGATATCACCACCATAAGTATGACAAATGTTCCAATTTGAGCAGGACTCCTGTCTGAATGTTAAAGATCCCCTTCCAGGCATTGCTTCTGGATTTTTAATTTCCTAACCATATTCATTATGAAAAATATATGAGATATCCGCAAGTCCATATTTTAATAGATAACAGGAAAAGCATCCAATTAAAATTCTCTGGGAGAAAGGATTTTAACCTATAAACACTCAGACTCATGCACTTGAGCATCCACACGTACCCTTTCTCCATTCCAAAGATTTTAACTGTTTTGGGTCTCTCTCCAGTAAAAACTCTTTATTGGGGTCCTGACCAATATTGTGTTTTGTCAGGTGCTCATAAAAACATTTACTATGCCATCTCTGTAGACCAAGCAGAACTAGTCTGAAAAACTGACTGTAGTGAAACATGATGAAATGTAGAGATATTTTCTGACAGCAAAATTTTTTTTTCACATGATATGCAGGTGAAAAATTGGTAGTTTTTTATCAGGTCTCAAATGTGTATAACCTGATCTTCTTACAGCTCAAGAATGATGATCAGTCATAAAGCTTTACAGAGCAATGAGAAGAATAAGTACCACAGAGAAAATAGAAATATATTTTGCATTTTGATTAAGTTTATTTGTGAGGCATTATATATGACTTTAAAGGAGTCTGTAACCGTCTCAAATTTGGCATCATAAGGCATTGCTGAGATTTATGAATAGTGATTGTAGCCTCAAAATGTCTTTAATCTGAACACACTTGTTATTTTTTTAATATGCATACCTACCTTGCTGAGATTTTTCATTTGTACTTTGTTTTCACAGTTTCATATTTTGTGAAACTATTCCATGGCTTGAGTCTGAGGTAGAGCTCTTATTTTGATCCACTGTTGCTTGTTCACTGTAATTTTAAACAGTATATTTTTCCTTGTGTTATAATACCTTTTTCATATAGGTCTGTAACCAGAAGATTCTACTTCTACTGAAGTTGGGAAATGTTAATGAACATTTGAACACTGGTACACTGGCTGATGGCTTGGAGTGTGAGCTGGACTGTGTGGTCTTCTTTATGGTAAGATGAGGTATAAAACCTAATTTATTTCTTTAACGTACTGTCATTAAAGACTTTGCAAAATTTCTCTAAAGACTAGTTGCATAAACCTGGTTATGCAGGCCAAAATTCAGCCCAGTCACACAAACCTCTGCTTTCTTTTGGCTAAGTTCATAAGGTACACAAAATTATACCTTTATGTATATGCTATAGAACTTGTATTTTCATTTGTAACTATATTTTGATTCGCTATTTGGTGGAAGATTAAAATTTGGTGGATCTGAACAAAACCAAAATTATTCTAGCAGAAAAGTTCAACTGTAGGACCTATTTATTAATAACTAAACTTGTTTATTAATAAAAATAAGTTTTTAAAATTGGAAGTAATCAGCGTGCTTCATGTAATCTGGCAATAAAGATTTCTGCACCCTCAGGGCTACTTAAGTTCAAAATCAACTTGGTAATCTTCCATCTGGAAATTACAATAAATAAAGGTCATTTCTCCAAGCAATGACAAAAACACTAACTAATAGAGCTCCTTCCTTTATGTTGAATCACATAAGTAGAATTAGAGCCTATTTAATTACATCTATTGTTGAATGTTTTGATCAGACATTTAAATACCTGCTTCAGGTCTCACAATCACACTTCTCCTTGCTAAGCTGGAGACATTAAACCCCCAAGGAATCAGAGCAGGCATATCTGTTCTGCATAAATGGGCAGAGGAGAAAAGTGGCTTACCAGTAAATCTACAAAGGGAGAGGGGGGAAAGGGCCAAGAAAAGCAAGAAGGCCTACATATTGTGGGTTTTTACATTTCATTTAAAAAATATGTTGATTTCTATTATTGTAGCCTGCCATTACAGTCTGTTTTATTTTTTTCAAAAGATATAAAGGCCTAGGATATAAGGGTAAGTAGGCATTTTCCTTTCTCATTTGTGCACATCTCCATGTAATTTTGCAAGATATACAGTATGTCCAAAGGAGAGACTGATCATTGCAAAGTACATTGTGGGACAACACAGTCAGATTGTCTTTATCTTCTCTGAACTCCAAAAATTACATGATGTAAATATTCTCATCTTCTAATTTGACCATGAGTTGAAAATCCTTTCGGTACTCAGAATTTGTTTCTTGGTTTTTCTCTTTGATGTCATCTTTAATCAAACATCAAAATTATTCAGTGTCACACAACCAGATTTTTTTAAATAAATGTGCAGTCCTTAAGCATCTGCAGTCCTTGATATGTTTTGCCTGTGTCCTGGTAGCCTGACTATGACTTTTGAGATTTGCTCAGGTTTTACTGCACTAAGAAGGATGATGCAATTTGAGGCCACAGCGTAGCTTCTAAAAGAGCAGCCAAAAAACTTTTTGGGGAATTCTCTGCTTTCAATTTACTCAGTAACTTGGTTTTGTACTCCCCAATCCCTTGTTTTCCTGCCTTATTTAAGGCAATAAGAACAGAAACTGTTTTCTCCTGGGGCTTGGAGAGGTAGTAAGGAAAGACAGCGCTGTACTGACTGGATAAGATTGTATAGCATTTGTTCAGGCTATTAGCTCTTGTGAGCAATAGACACAAAATCTGCAAACATATGTGAAATTCATGTTTTTCATATTTAAACTCCTCGGTGTATTCAGTAAACTCACATGCCATAAGTTGACTCAAGAAATGCAAAGGACTACATTTAGATGAATTAGCTGGAAAAGTCTGTGCAAACTGTAGTTGATGTTGACAAGTGAACTATGGAGTCTGTGTTTTATTGAATTTTGTGCAGTTAATATATGAAAGTGACAGAAGGAAATGTATTAAACTTATACATATGGATGTTACAGTCATGCATGAACATTTTGGACATAAAAAGCTACTTAATCATCTTTCTCAGATAATAATGTTTGATGTTATTCTCAGAAGTACTTTAAATATAAGCAGATAGTATTAATAAAGCAATGGAATTGAATTTTAACAGGAATTTTTGTTAAGTTCATGAATATTCATCCAGGTAACTTCTGCCTCTGGACGAGACGTCCATGATTTTCAATGCCTGCATAGCATGACCATAGTCCTGAGTAGTCAATTAAAACATTATTATTCATAACAAACATGGATACAAGTCTGTATTGTTGTAGGAGACATTCAATTTCATGTAGATAAAACTGGAAGTTTCTGAACAGTAATTATGCCTTTTCAATGTGTTATAATTGGACAAATAAGGTTGGAAATGCTTTCCTATTTATATTCTGTAGAACAGTTGTGAGTGAGATTTGCTAAAAATACATGAAATTGATTTCTCTTGCTTATTTCACATGGCATTTTATGTTCCATTGCATATTTATAATTACACTTTGTGAGTATGCAAATGGTGGAGTAAGTGACAAAATGCAAAATTTTAAAAATACATTATTATAGTAACATTTAAAAACTAAAAAAAATATTTATACTCCCATTATGTCTTTATCAGTGGGTGAAATGTGGGGTTTTCAGAAAATGGAGGGGAAAATACAAAATCCATTCATTGTACAAAGATTATAAAGGACTCTACATTTACTGAATCCTTGCTTAAGGGTTTGCAAAATCATCCTGTATTTTATCTCACTGGTGAGGTACTTCATTGAAAGAAGAAAGGTTTGCCATTGGCTTCAGCAGAAACTGTAATTTTTTCCCATGAAATGCAGAGTATTGTAGATAATTCACTTATTTGCTCAATAGGGTGCTTATTATAATGTATTAGAGAACTTTCTCCAGATATGTACTCAAATAAATTTCACCCCATCAGTATTGCATATCATAATGACATTCTGGGTTCCAGGAACTAAATTCTGCTTTAAGAAGGATTGAATGAATATATTCAATTAACAGGAATTTAAATATGCTGTGACTGTATTTTGGAATCCATTTCAAACACAGATGGACTCACTTATCTTTGCAGATTCAGCCCAATTCCCCTTATCTGGCTTAGTGGTCCCACCTACCTGGAAATTTCCAGAGGGATTCACATGAATCCCTGTCTTATCTCTTATAAGGTTTTTATGTCAGTGGTGCTACTTAGTGTGAATCTCAGTACTCACCAGCTGGCACCTGAGTAGAAATGTTAAGAAATGCTAACATATATGTCAAAACAAGTTTTAAGATGCATGTAAATTAGTAATAGTTTTTAACTGAAGGTTGTGTTGTCTTGAGGCACATTGTTTTACAGTTGAAAAGGTTATATTTTCTGTTTCTGCATACACAGCACGCAACAGTCTCCTCTAGCAGGCTAATTTGAAAGCTTAGCTAAATACAATTAGGTTGTAGCTTTCTTGATAATGAACTGTGCTTTGCTGTGAGACTAGTCCTTTCTTTATCCAGAGATACAGAATAATGTGTGCTTGAACTTAAGGAAATGCTTTATAGAGTTGTCAGTAGTCATGGTTCACTTTATCTCACTCTAATTTAAGTGAGGGTTGGAAGGGCTTCTGTATTGATTGTATGGAAGGATAAAATATAAACAAATTAATAAAAGGAGCATTTGCTTATTAAATGGTGATGTTCTGAAACCCAGTATCACCTGTCTGAATGGTTGGTTTCATTTCTAAGTTGCAGATCATGGAAACAATTTTAAAATTCTGGCAATAAAATAAAGGTTAGAATACTTGTTGCACTCTCTCCCTCCTTTCAGTATTTCATTATTAAAGTGCTCCTGACAGAAGCAGCTTTTTAATTAGGTTTCTATGAATATGCCTCCTTTAGGACAGACATTTTCAGTCAGGAAAGGCAGAGAAAAAATTTAAAAAGGCTTACAAGATATCAGAAAGATCTTAATACCCATGCTAACTCTGCATACCATAAAACATAAAATGGATATTTCACTTTAACCATCTGTTAGTGTTTCTATTGCAACAGCATCTCTCTAGAGTGTCTGATCAGTGGTTCTTCTGTGCTAGATATTGTACTCCATCATACAATACAATCCTTCTTCCAGCAGCTTATGATCTTATGATCTAAGGGCTACTCTTGCAATGGATCCCAGAAAGCAAATAGAGCACAGAAAGCCCAAAGAAAAGCCCATAATACCCAAACTCGTGGACCTTTGACTGCAGAATTGTAAAAGCAATAAGCAGTGCTGGCAGCAATAGGGCAGAAAAATTTCAAGCTCCTTTTGTTAGTTCATAACAGGACCCCATTCAGCAGTGCCTAGTGTGCCAACTAGCAGACTAGGTCAGAGTACTTTATGCAATTTCATTATAAGCCCTGCTATTGAGAAATTTATAAGACTGCTATAAAACTTCACTCAAGGCTGATCAGTGCCAAAGAACATTCTTTTTCCACTCAAAAATAACATGTGGTTGCTCTTGATAAATGATAGGGTTGCAAAAGTGGAGACAGAGAGAAATTTGCAAAGGCATAAATTTGGGTTGGACACCCATTCTCTCTTTCTTGAAGCAGCAGCCAATAAATTCAAAATGAGGAGAAGCAAAAAACTTTTACACAATTCCTGTGTAACAAAGCATAAATTTTGATTAATAGGAGGAAGTAACAATGGAAATTTTCCTGTATAATTTCCCCCTCCCCACAACAGGAAATTCTGATTCCAACTCTGTCTTTTAAAATTGGAATTAGATTTTGGATCATGCTCTTTTGGCGATTGAAACTTAAAAGGACAAGTTTGCTAGAGTTTCAAAATTATCTTCTGTAACTTCTTCATATAATTTTATACCTGCCTGTATTGTCATATTAACAACTTCCTGCTGTAATAAATTGTAATGACTATCTGGCTATGATCACCTGTCAGCTATAAAATATTGCAATATACATTTTGAAATTGGACAAATTAATCTTTACATGATATAGTCTTTCACTGCCCTATTTCTTATATACCTCTGTAATATATCTTCTTCTAAGTTTGACTGCCTTTTAATTAATAAAATGAAATAAGAAGAGTTAGACAAAGGAAATTAAATTTCAAGTTGCCAAAGGGCAAAAAGTTTGACCAATATACACAAAAAGTATGGCAAATCAGAGTTCTTCTTGCACCTCTGTTAGTCAAGGATTTACAGATAATATAGGTTATAAAATATGTTAGTTCTTTCTGGTTTAGAATGAATAATGATTATTCCTTGTATTTTCAACTATGTATTGTCTGGGTCTGTTTTCTCCTTTCCATCAACAACACTGATTTCTAGAAAGGTGTGGTTGTTCCTTGCTGACTTAGATATAACACATTGCCACCTCTCCAAAACAAAATTAGTCATGTGCTTTTGCAGCACATTCTTAACCCAGACACATGGGAAAAAAAAGGTAGCTCCAGATGGGAGTAAAAGGAAAAGGTGATGTTTAGGAAAAGGTGATTCTGACTATTAGTCTAAAATGAACAACTGAACAATGCTTCTTTTAACAACACTGCTGGTTTTAACTTCCTTTCTTTTCTCTGGTTTCAAATTTCTGTGATGGAAAGCTAAGATAATGCTGCTTGTGGAAGGCAGTTTAGTAAAAAGGAATGAACACAGAATGAATATCACTAGTAAAGTGATCTAAGTTCTTGGAATGCAGCCAGAGGATGGGATGCTTTGGCAAATTACCTGCAGCCTTCTGAGTCCTTAGGTTTTGTTGGAACAGCCTGACTTACAGGGTACAGAAAATCTACCTTCTCCCTCTAAAATTCTCTGGCATAGAAAAAGAAAATTCTATGTAGTTACCTCTGGAGAAGACATAAATTATGTCTAGATAAGTAAAATTTCTTGAAACACCTTCTAGTTGGAGTCAAACAGCTATCCAGGTCAAACTGGGAGTTAAAATCAGTCTTGTACCCACTATCACAAGTGACAGAGTTTAGTACAGAATTCCTAATTAATTTTAGAAAGCAACAAAGGACCTGTTAGAAATGTGAGGTTATTCCTTTAGAATTGTGTTATTTCACTGTTCTCAGATATATATTGCTATACATAAGGAATAAAGGAGGAATAACATTTTTGGATTTTCCTATACCTGTTGTTCATCATTCCATACATACATTTAAATGTGTTAAAAAGTATTATGTGTGCTGTGTGTAGAGATGTTTTGTTGTGAAGTGGAAAATCTTCTTTTCATAGTAGTAAATGGCAGCAGTAATTTTTTTTCTCCTGTATATGATATGGCACTGAAATATAAGGAGTATGATTTTGCAGGAAAATAACAGTTTTAAATATATTACATGTTTAAAATCCCAACTGAACATAATCTAACTTTATTAGCTCATTTCTCCTGAGGCATCAACACCATTAATCACTACTACTTCCATCTGGCATGTCTGAACTATCATGATCAACATTTTATGGGGAAATGAAAGCATTCAATATGGTCTCTCTTCTCTAATGCTCTTAGGTCAGATACCATACTGCTGCAGGGAGCAAAGATGCATTTTTATCACACACTTGAGAGACATCCATTTGACGCACTTTTCCTAGGCTAAGACCAGCCAAGCTTGTCCTTATTTGCACTGACCTGGCATGGGGTCATTTGCTATAACAATGTAAAATTAATTTCAAGGGTTTTTTTTTATACTGCAGTGTTAAAGGTTTGTCACATGCAGGCAAATATTTGCAGGCTGAAACCCAAACTCTAGTACATTTTTGTAAATCTTAGAAAAGCAATGGAATCTCTTTCCCAAATATTTTGTCCCCAAGAAAATGCTGCATGCGGTTTTCTTTACTGAGGTCTTTCTGAAGAGGTGGTAGTTGCTCTTATTTTCTTATGGAGGATTCATGGAAAGTAGGCTGGTAACTTAATTAAGTGCTTCTTATACTTTGGGTTTAAAAGTTGAATTCCATTGAGTAAAAATATATGGCTGTTCCTTTTACACCACAAATTCATTTCTAAGTCTCAGTGAACCATCATGTGAGAGAAGCAGTATTGGTAAAAATATATTTTATCATCAGCTCCTTCACAGCCATTTGTAATCATTTTCCAATGGAAAAGGAATTATGGACTAAAATATTAGTCTATAACTCTTCACAGATCACACCACAATCCTTAAATCCTTTAGTATTTCCCCTAATAACATATACCTACTTACATAATTTCAAACTCCATTTTTCAGTGGAACATTAAAATAAAGACATCCTTTTTATTAACACTATATAAGCCATGAAAAAATTCAGGTAAATTTAGCATAAATGTTGTGGCTTACTGGGAGGTTTTGGATAAATTTTGTTCAGATTATTGCTTTTATTGCCTAATGCTTTTTGTTGGTTGGAAATTTTAAATCAAGGCAAAGAATCTTCCAAAATTTTTCATTTATATGGTCACCCTCATCTTTCAAATTTCTCTTTCACTCTTTTTCAGTATCACAACTGAACCAAGTCCTGTCATTATCTGCTGTAAAATGGCTAATCAGGTATGTCTTGCATGGGATTGTGGTTGTATTTCTTTCACATAGGTAAACGCTGAATATGTCAACTAAAAGCAGCTCTTCTTTACATAAATCCAGGTCCATGTTAGTGCATAGCTAAGTTGGGGCCTGCACTCAAACTCCAACTCCATAATTGCACTCTAATCTACCAGAAAATCCAGATGTTTATACATGGAAAAATCCCTTGTCTCTACTATGAAACCTGTCTTAAGCGTTCTATTTGAGGGGTTTGAGCAGAGGAAGAACCTCTCTCAGCCCAGGTTAACACCTGTGAGCAACAGAAAAATCATTCTAAACCTACAAGATGCTGGTGGAAGTGACCTCTCAGCTGCACTCCACTCGTCCAGGTGGTGGCACATGAGTGTCTCCACTCCTGCCTTATGATATTCCTGTTGGGAGAAAGGAATCCCAAATTGTGACTCCACTGTCAGTTGGAGCATCTAGGGGACCAGGAGCCTGCAATAAACAACTACACATGCCACGTGTCTAGTGTTTTAGATTGTGATGGTGTCCAAGTTTGACATTTCCCTCTATATTTCACTTCCATGTAGTTCAGGTGTTGTATCACTAAGGTTGTAATTCTTCATGTGTCTTCTTGGAAAGACCACTTAGATCAGAACTCCAGGTAAGAAAGCTTCATTATGAAAAGTAAAGTTTAGAGATGACTTTGAAAAATCTCTTGTGTTAATCAAGTGTTTAGTGTTGCGTTTAATAGCACACAGATGCCATGCCAATCTTGAGGAGAAAATGACAATCACAAAGAACTAAAATCTGTTAAGAACTCTAAATTCAGCTGTAATCATTCAACCAGTTCTCTAATACAGAAATTTAGTTTATTTATAGATAATAGATTATTCCAGAAGAGAGGCAAAACTGCAAGACCCTTACTGTTATTATGACTTCTGTTAATAGAGTGAAAATTGCTTCATATATATTGGCATTATAATAACAAATACAAATATATTTACATTATCACAACTATTCTGCGCAATTTTTTTAAAACCTCCATATCTGTTAATACTGAAAGAGCTGAATAACTTACTGCCTAGCCATTAATACTTCCAAATAACTTTTCACATTCTCTGAAAACACACATTTCAGTATGTGAAAAAATTAAAATTAGCACAGCTTTGGAGAATTAAACCTAACTGACTATGATAGCAAAAAGTCCTGAAGGAATGATTCCCACAAGTTTGCAAAATACTGTTGGAAATCTCTAGAAAATAGCTAATCACCAGGGGTTTTCTCTAGCTTCACAGATGCTTTTACACTCTTCCCAAGAGATAGACATTTTTTATACACTCTCTAAAGAGAAGAAGGAATGCCTTGACTTGTCTATATTTGTTTTTTTAAAATCTTAGGCTTGGGGTCCTTTGAGCAGTCAAAACAAAAATGAAAATTCCAACTGTCAGAAATCAGAGTTCCTAAACAGAATTCCTAGCATTCCATGCAAAAACAGGTGTCTGTGCAAATACCAGTTACATAACTGTCAGAGGTCCTGAAAGGCTTTAGGCATTCAATCAAAAGCAGATACTTATTATAATGTAAAAAAAACCCCGGAATTATTTGCAAATATTTTCTTTTTGACAAGAAAAGATTAGTGTAACATTGTATATGAAACGGCAATAAATCAATACAATAATTATCATTTCTATACTGATTTTTTCCAATGGTTTTATGTGACTTATATAAGTAATCATTTTGTTGTGAATGATTGTTTTGAGCTACCATCTCCCTGAAAGCTTTCAAAGTTTTATTTGAGATGTTTTTATCACCCTCCAAGCATACTTATTGAATTTTCATTTTCTTTTGTTTGTTTGGGGTTTTTTAGATACAAATTAGTAATATGATGAGAAAAACAATAGAAATTACCACAGAAGATCATGTATATTGAGGTGAAAAGTGCTTGTATGTTAAAATCTTTTGTTTAATCTGAGTTCATATACCACTTGCCTAATATACAAGATATTAGACACTGACCTATGCCCATTTCTGTAAATCCCCTGTCCTCAGCCAGAACTGAAGTGTCAGTTGATGACTGATGCACTATTACAGCTTCTGACTGGATGGAAATGGAATGTGTCTATAAATGTACCTGTTAAGAAGTCAATAGAGATTAGACCAGTAGTTAACTTGGGGTTTTGCTATCCTTACTTTGGCAATTACATGCCACATTAAAGACATTTATTAATCCAAATTTCAAATACCTATTAAATTATGTGTTTTTACGCAGGAGCATCCGCACAAGCTTATTTTTCACTATTTTACAGCAAATGCCCTTATATTGCAGAAAATGTGCACAAAACAAGATGAGAAAAGCTAAGCAAACGTCTCAAAATCTAGGACATGGCATTCACTTTCAATGAGTGCTCTGTCCTTCATATAAGCCCGAATTAAATCCATTATGTCATCACTGTTCAATGAGGCTAGAAAAAGCAGAATCATTGTGAAGTTGTATAAGCAGCAGCTGAGGTCACTTGGTCTGTTCAGCCTGCAGAAGAGGAGACTGAGGGGAGAGACCCTGTTGCAGTTACAACTTCCTCATGAGGGGAAGAGGAGAGGCAGGCTCTGATCTCTTCTCTGTGGTGACCAGCGACAAGACCCAAGGAAACAGTGTGATGCTGAGTCAGGGGAGGTTCAGTTTGCATATCAAGAAAAGGTTCTTCACCCAGAAGATTTTTGGGCACTGGAACAGGCTCCCCAGGGAAGTGGTCACAGCACAAAGCCCGACAGCTCAAGTGTTTGGAAAATGCTCTCAGGAACATGGTGTGATTCTTAGGGTGCTCCTGTGCAGGGCCAGGAGTTAAGCTCAAGGACCCTTAAGAGTCCCTTCCAACTCAGAACATTCTGTGATTCTATGATACATTATGACAATGCCACTTTAGTGGAAAGTAAGAAATGGTTCAATACTATTTATGTTATTTCTATAAGAAAATGAAATTCTGATTTTGAAAGTCAATTCTTAAAAGCACGGAACAACACAGACACTTCTCTCCAGTTTCTTTCACCTGGTTTCTGCTCTTACAAACTTCTCCATTTCAGATAACATTTCCCATATTGCTGCAGTTAATGTGTCTTCTGGGCTTGGGTAGGTATTCAACAATTCCCATCTACTTCATAAAGCCTACGATTAAGGCTATATCTCATTTTTAAAACTCATACATTCCTTGAAATAATTTTGAGCCTTTACTAAACAGTAAATGTAGCAAAAAAAAAAAAATTTGGTACTTACCTTTACACGGAGAAAAGAATATCAGCTAGATAAGACAACTTCGACCAATTTTATTTCACCTTTTATAAAATGCTGTACCTTGATTGCTTCCACTTATTTCTGCTCTCATGTGACTTCTTTTCTGTGCTTCTCAGTCTTTCTTTTTTGCTGCTGCTTCTCACCTCCTTTCAGCTTTCTGCTGTTGCATTTTTGACGGGTTTCTGTTGATGTAGTTGGTGTTCATAATCTTTTGGATTAACAACTGCTACACTGTATCTTGATGTATGAATACTTACCATGGAGATAGATTAGTACATATTTGCAATATTAATACATCATCATGCAATTACAGTGCTGTGACTTTTTGGCATAATTTATGTAAGACAATCCTTTATCTAATGTACTTAACAAACTGGTACTTAATTGACAGGTTTCTGAGGCTTTACTTCCAAATCTGTATGTTATCCATATCTTCAATAATGAAGACAAACTAACAAACAAGATCATGTAGTTAGATAGTTAAACCTAAAAACTCTAAAGTAAAAGAGTAGGTAGTACCTTGCTGTTTCTTTAACTGAGTAGGCATCCAGATAGTAATAGAGCTGTGAAAATCCATGGATTTAATTACTCCTGGAGCTGCTAAAAGTCTTGGAGATGAGCCATAGATTTTGTCCTGGAAAAGGTATGATCATGAAAACTAGAAATAAACTAGACATAAACCTAGAAAAGTTGGCATAAATTTTAAACAGCTAAGTGAAAGTAATACTCTTAAAGGCCAACATGGAAGAATAATTATTCATGTTGCTCAGTTGATCATTTAATATGTTTGTGTAGGAAAGTTAGGGTGCAAATAGATTTACATCTTTTAAATAATGACCACAGATTTACACCTTCTCTATCCAGTAGCAGAATTTTTTGTTCTTTTTGTTTTATACAGGTCTAGATCTATGACCTTGCATAGAGTTGTGGAATAAAAACTATCTAATAGCTTTAGCTTCAAAGATTTCAAATATGAAAAAGAGCTCTGTGTAAATCCATGCTAAATTTTACAGAGGCACTGGAACTACTTTGCTGAAATGAAGAAGATAAACCATGAGGCCTGAGCATGAGACAGAGACAGCAGCATGAAAATACTGAGAAAGTAACTTGAGTAAAACAAGATAATAGGGAAAATAATTCATTAGAGATAAAATTAAAGAAATAGGGAAGGAAAAAATCCCATAAACTACAGCATATCTTCAGTATGCACAAGAGTATCCTACTTAAAAGAAACTAAGTGAGTTTTGATACACTATGTACTTAATATTTTTAAGTCTTATAAAAGAGACCAAGTATAAACATACTCTGCAAAAGTTTGAGAAGTATGGCACTGCACATATAAATGCAATTTTTTTAATATTTCAAATATTTGAATCATATTAATCATGGGCTGAGACCTTGTAATTTCTTTCTTAGTTCTGGTTTCAGAAGTAGAACTCAGAATGTAGAACATTGTTTGACAGGCATGAGATTATGTGGTTTGCAGACAAGCATGGTTGTTCTACCATCCCAACCTAACAGTGAAAAAAGCTCAAAGTAATAAAAGAATGATTGGACAAAGCTGTGTCATCAGAGTGAGTTGAATTTGGCACTGCTAATTTATAGGGGAACAGCAACCAAATGGGTGTTTCAATGCTTATGGAAATTTTCATGGCAAACTGGGAATTTCAATGCCTGTATTAGATGCTGGTGTTAGAGAAACTGAGAAATTATAGACACATTATGACTAAAGCTGGAGAAGAAAAAAAATATCCTGAATTTACTTTTGCTTAATGACAAAGCTATCAATACTGGAATTTCATTTTTGTAGGGGTATGACACAAAGTAGTCACTTTGAAATTGATCTGTAAAGTAATTCCTCTAACAGGGAAAAAACCAATATGCTGAATCGCAAGTCATTTAGTTAGAAGACAGGGAAGGAGAGTGGGTGAATTACCAAAAAGCTAAACTATTGTTTTAGAGTGGGGGATTTTAATATGCAGCTTTTATTTCCCCTCCCTATTTTGGAAAAGGTCAGTGTTTTTGAACATGCCTTGTAAGACAGCTAAGCCCCTCAGCTTCACTGCCTGAAAGTGATTTTGCATCTCTTGACAGCAGTATGAGTGGCAGACAGCATTATGCATCTCAGAGGTTAAATGACATTAATAAATTCATTCCGTGGGTAGATTACAAATATTTTGAATTACACAACAGAGCTCTGTAAATTGTTGTCTTCTTTGCCTGGAAAAGAGTGACATGAAATTAAAAATCAAACGCTCAACAAATGCCCTAAATGCCTTAATTCCATTTAAACCTCATATTTTATGCTGGTTGCATTTTTTCTGGTACCTTGGTTTGTATAGGGAATGTGAGCTTGAAGCCACAAAAACTCATGGAAAGTTTGGAGGGTATGGGTCAAACTGACCATCAGTTAACAGGTACAGTTCTTACAAGTATGTTTGATTGAAACTGATTTTCTACTCAGAGACAAATAACATATGAGATACAAGACCTTACTAAACCATAATAAAAGCAAAAACCCCATAAGATAAAGGTCTTTGATAGCAGCAAAGCATTCATCTCTCTGGGGGTGAGTAATCTAATTTCTTTACAGTTAATTCTTCCTACATTCCTGCCCACTGTGAGATGTAGATAGTGAGGATTTTAAGTAGAACTTTCTTCTATGTAGACCCCAGTAAAGTCTTTTGTTCTGCAGTTCAGGAAAGGCCAGACTCACCCAGGCTTATAGAAGCTGAGGCTAACTCCTGACTAAGTTAGTACAATTTCTACTCCTTGCATTCTCAGGAAGACAGATGGATGAGCTAATTCATGCACTCTGATAGAGATTTAGGTTTTGACAAAGTGCATTACACGCAGCTCCGGTGTCTCATCAAAGCCAGCCCCTGATCTCCATGCTGCATAAACCAATCTCTGCTAGAACTTCACCCAATTCCCCTGTCATTTTTCTCCTCCTTTCTGCCTGATACAGAGAAGTGTGATATGTTAATTACCTAATTAACACACCTTCTTTGTAATAAACCTGGCCTTCTCTTATCCTTACATTCCACGCCATAAAGAATGATGTCAGGTGGATCAATTTACAGCAATCTTAGCTGTTTACAAGCATATAGGCAGCTTAATGGTATGTTAAAGGGTGTCAATAGGGAAAAAAGAGGTTTTATTAGCACCTACTGAAGTAGCAAATAGGATTTCATTAGGATAAATCTATGTTGTACTCTCAAGTGTACATGAAAAGCTGAGGAACATTTGCTGGGGAAAAAGAAATTGGGAAACATTCCCACTGGACAGAAATAGGGAAAAAGAAAAGATTAGTGTGAAGCACTTGCCTGATGAAAGGGTGCAGGTTTGGGGAAAACATTTCCTGACAGCAAGATTTGGATGAGGCGTTAGTAATTCTTTCGTGCTTGGAGCATGTTTTTATGTGTAGGTGAGTCTCATAGGGAAAAGGGTGATTAGGAGTAAGCAGTTTTCAAGGTTAGACTATTTTGTTTATTCTACTTGATTTAGCTAGATAATGTTATGGAGGAATTTTATTTTTCATTTGTATGGTTGTGAATATGACAAACTTTTAAACAACTAGGGCTAAATCAAAAAAGAGAGTTATCTGTTGTTACAAAAAAACTGCTAGTGCCTTGCTTTTAAGTCATTGATCTAATGTAAACCAAAACTTATGAGGAGCTATAATATACTCTTATAGAGATGTATATTATATTCATTACCCCTCTAGAGCATACCTATCAGACCTACCTACCAGAGTAGGCTCAAAGTTTTAATTGTCTCTACTTTGGAACCCTGATGTGGAGCATTTTGTTGACAGTTCTTCTTTAAAATAAACATTAAAGACAGGGAAAGGGGGAGGGATGAACCAAACAACCCAGTAATTGCAATTCTGTGATATCAATTGTAGCTGATTACTGTGAGAGGTCTAGTGTGTAGTACTTTACATATCCTACCCAGTTAATGTTTCATGAAAATATATAAATAGTCTTGGCACCTAGAGCTTCCCTTCACAGGTAAGTTCTTTTTTTTCTTTTTCTACCATAGTTGTACATGTACTTTTTTTGTTCTACTTTTAGATGCTCTAACAATTGAGTTGTTACATGAAGGTTCTTGATAATATTTTTCCATGCAATACTTAGAATTAAGAGACCTCTAGCATGACTTTATGGGTAGCTTTATTCTGAAGGCATTCAGTGAATATTTCAAGTGGTGAGAATTACAGGGGCAGGGAAAAAAAGAAACAAATTTTAATATGATATTTGGTTTAGGAGGGAGGTTGTATGGTCTTTCTGCTCAGCAGTGTCAGGACTGGGGTTTTTGTGGAAATACAGCGAGGAAAGCCTTCTGCTCCTGAGAACCTATTGAGATAAAGAAGTGAAGGCAGCAATGACGATTTGAAGTGTTCTAAGTGTGCTGCGGTAGATAAACAGGGACTTCTAGAACTATAAATTCTGATTCAAGTCTCCATCTTCTGTCTAAGTTGTGCTTCTGATGCTGAAGTCCTATTATAAATCAGGCTACTAGAGCTTAGGTAGGAGTGGTATAAATCCAAGAGAGTAATAATTCTGTATTGCTTGGGTACCGTGAAGAAGAGACTGAGAGCTGGGTTTAAAAAGGCTTTCAGAAATCTTTTTCAGCTCATTTCTAGAATTTGAACGACATTCAAATGCAATGTAATTAACTCGTCCTCAAATTAGGTGATTCTTCAAATCTTTTCTAAAGATAAAATTCTTTCTATTGGAAATAAAATTTCAGGAGCACCTGCTTGGGTGCAGTGCGCACTGGTGGCACATGGCATGAAGGATGAAGTCCATATGCTGCTGTGTGACTCACGGGGAAAAAGGTCCTCAGTGCAAGGGAATGCTGTCAGCTTATCCTGCTTTTTATAATTTGAGTTTAGCTGCTCTTCTGGAAACATGATCAACTTAAAATTAGTGCCCAAGTCACCTTTAACAGATTTGTGTACTCAGCTGAAAGACAGCAAAACCCCAAGACGTTTTTCACTTTATTTAGTTGCCGTAATCTGTCTTGGCCAGAGTGTAACACTGAGCTGTAGATGTTAAGTGTGGTCTTTTCTGTATGTCTACAGAGGCACAACAAAAACAGTCTCTCAGAAATTAGTTTGCATTATTCCAAACTTTACCACTTCTAGAACAAATACCAAGTGCCTTTTTGAGACATGTCACCAGGAACAGATGTTAATGAGCCCAGACAATCAGTGTGCAGCAGGACCAGACAACCAATCTCTTGTAACTGTAGGGGATGGGCTTGTTCAGGCATGCACAGATCATGTTCTCTGTGTGGCCTTTGAAAGTGCATCTGTGTCAATCTGAAAGTGCTTACCAGCTCTGGGCACCATGGCAGTGTGAGCTGTGGTCGTGGGAGATGCTAGGGGTGTGCATCAGCTTTTGATATCGACTCCTTTCTTAGGAAGAATCTATACCTCTGAATCCTAGCTAAGGGCTTGCTGCCTCTAGACAGGAAGAAATTGGCTTCCCAGTGTTCATCTAGGGATGCTCCCTGCCTTACATCTATTCTTGTGAGTTCTTCAATCCGCTTTAAAGCAGCATTAGGAATTTTCATTCATACCAGCACAAACAAATGTTCATTAAAGACAGTAGGGCCCTTTACCTGCACTACCTGATGCCTTTACAGTCAGCATCCTACCCCACAGCACTCAAAAAATGAGGTTCTCTGCAAGTCTTACAGTTATTTTTTTTAACAAGAACACTACTGTTCCAAAACAAAAGGAAGATAAAACAAGCATATATAGCAGTGTATGTCTAAGTTAAACAACCCTGACCAATAAAGAGTGAAGTAAACTGCATGTTATATCCTGGACAACAGCCAACTAAATCACCCCTGATTATTCCTGACATCAGCCTCTGGGATTCCCTCTTTTCTCCTGAACTCTGTGCTCTGTGAAGAATTTACAAAATAAAAAAAAATTGCCAACTTCTATTCAAATGATAAGTGGTGCATGCTAATTACATTTTATATGGTGATTAATTAAAAATAACCATGCAAATGTCTAATTTAAGAGTCCCTCAATTCACTAAGTCTTCAGACACTGCCTAACTGCCCTAGGCATTTGGTGGTTAGGCAATTTATTCAAGCTTTCAAAATATTCTCAAAATGTCTGAGATAATGAAGGTCCTTGAAAAAGTTCCAGCTAGCATGGAATATATAAACAGAGGTTTCAGAACAGTAAAATAGCACTGCATATATTTGCACTTTTGAGACAAAGTACTCTGTGTATGCATAAAAATAGACCAGGAAAGGAATAATAGAGATCCTAAATAATCTGTATATTTAGCTGCACAGTGCGTAGCAGACTAGCTCATAGATTATTTCAGGAGCTAAAGAAAATTAAATACAGTCTTACTTGTATCTAACTTGTTTACATGGAAAGCCTTTGAGTCTCATGTAGATGGGGTCTTTGCCTTATTTACACATATATAGTTTTATCAGGAGAGTTATATCATAACTGTGATTTGGTTCAAACATACTGAACATTAATCAGTGGAGTATGCAATCTGCAGAACAGATTAAAATGTCCTATCATATGGGAGAATATACAATATGAAGAGCATTTTCAGAAGGTAATGAATAGCAGAATAAAAAATGAGGTATAATTTACCTTTTTTATTAATAGAAAAATAATCTTAGTGCCTGAATTGTTATTTTATGATCTCTTTACATATAACTATTTTTGGTAGCATTTTTATTGAATTAGGTCAATAAATAACAAAAACAAGCAAAAAAGAATGTCCAAGAAAACTCCTGCATTTAGTTTCACGTTTCTGCTTATGTAGAAAGTGATACTCCAATGAATATTGCCACAATTCTCCCTATACAAAAAGCTTGATGTTTTTGTATCATACAAGAGAATTTATGTGTTCCACAGCATCAAAACTCCCAAAATTTACCTTTCTGATTTTAAACCTCTCCAAAATCCCTCTTTCAGCAGGGGTGAATAAGCCTTGGTTTATGACAAATGGTCTTAAAAGCACTGCACTGGAGCAGCTTCACTCCAGTGAAGGAATAATCAATACAGCCATCTTGAAGATGAGAGTTACGCAAGGGCTTTAGCCATGCACTTCTGGGCCAGTTGAAAACTGCTTAATCTCTAAAACTTTTTTGTTAAATTCTGTGTATACAGCAAATTCATCTTCAGGAATATTCTGGTATTAAACCATAGAAAAGTGAGATCTATAACTGCTGCCTATTCTGATCTATAACTGAATGTACTTATTTTTCCATGCATAAGGGATGTACCTACTGCTCTCCAAATATTCCACTTTTCAAAAATTAATTCAGCAATAACAGGCACTTATTTTCCAAGACTGTTCAGTTTACAGAAAGCTATAAATGGTCTTTAAAGCCTCTGTCTCTGCAGACACCCCTAACTGCACACACTTTACAAGCAGAAAAGTAAAATTATTTATTTGTAGTATTAATTATGAAGTATTTTTACAGGTTTTATAAATAGCAGCATTTCTTGCCATATACAGTGAAACACACAATAGCTGAGATTATATAATGAAACTTTCTGCTATTCCATAAAAGGAGTTTTACACACAGAATAAATATTTTACTTCTGAATGTTTAAATTTAATTTACTGTTTAAACACTTCACATAGCAGCTAGACAGAATAGTGAAAAATAGAAATGGGAAAGACATAATGTTAGATTTTTTTTATCCTTTGTTCATACAAATTTGCTACCCTTTTTAGAAAAAAATATGGTGGTGGTGTGGTTTTGGGGGGATTTTGTTGGTTGTTTGGTTGTCTTGTTTTATTTCAAATGACTAGTATTTCAAGTGATGGAATTCAGGTTACTTTCTACTAGCAACACCCTTTGTAGGTGCATCAACATTGGATGCATGAATTTACCAAACTCCCTTTTTGTACACCCAGAAATTATTTTTGGTGTCTTATTCTGGTAGAGCTCTTAAATAAAGGGAGGTTTTCCTGTTTAATAATGGCCTGCCAGTGGAGGTGTCTGGTATAGTTTGAGACTGTACTAGGTGATAATTCAAACACTGTGCTAATTACAGAGAAATGTTTAATAAGTTCTGTCATCTCACAGTATTCTCTAGTCCCAAATGAAGTTACTTCATGGAGCTAGGGTTCTGGGTTTCCAAGGAATGCTTTTAATCTGTAATTTCTTTAACTACAGATGAGGTGCCAGAATATATATATATTGCTTTCTCCAGATTTGCAAATACAGCTCAGACCCAGTTATTGGACTCCTGATCAAAAACGCAGGTTTCTGGCTGTTTTTTCCAATATAAATTACTTCTATAAAAATAATCTAGATCTCACCTGTAGCTGAAAAATTAGAAGTGATTGTTTCCCCAGAACATTTAAATTACAAACTAAATTAGAAAAGTATTTTTTAAAATCTATAGAATATTAAATAATAGAAGGAAAATATAATGCATACCTTCAGCAAAATAATCTTTTGCTCTCCCATGTTTTGATCAAATTCCCTACTCTGAAAATGCCCCAGATAGGTTGCACCATAATATTAGTCAGAGTAAGTAATGATCTTAGGTCAAAATCTGTGACCATCTATTGAAAATCTGCAGTGTGTAAACCTATTTCTATCATTTCTCTTTTCTCACACATTTTTGGACAGTCACAGGAAGTTTTATTGCTTCAGTTTCATAAGTATGATTTATTTCCACTTGATATCTGGCAGGTTGAACCTCAGCATGGAAATTATTTCCTGGGAAGCTCAAAAAGTCAATTGAAGCATTGCTGAGAACCAACAAAGTAAGGAATAGAGTTGCTTTTATTTGGCAGAGCACTATATATTCAACATTAATAAGGCCTGTTTCACAGGCCTTTGGTCAGCAACAAAAAAGATCAGGTTAGGACTGCAAAGCAGTCAGTGAATCAAAACCATCAATGTCTTGTCTTGCAGCTGCTCTCTCTGTTGAAGCAGTGACAACAGACTGCTCTGAACCTGGTCCAGAAGTCCATGACTTCCCTCTCTGTTCCTTCTGGTGCCTGCTCCCACAGCAGCCTGGCAGCCCCTGCAGGTGTGGTTCCACCCAGGCTGTGTGGGCGCACACAGGCAGCCAGGCTGTGAAAGAGTGACTGCACCGGGTAGATGAGAACTCCATTTGTCCCAGACATTGTCTCCTGCATGTGCACAACGCTACATTTGGCTTGCAGAACAATAAGGTTCAACTGATTTGTTAATGCTGATGAGCCCTAAAAACTGCTGTTAGTCAAAGCACTATTTCAACTGCCTCTGACTAACTTTTTGTTTTGTTTTGGTTTGGTTTTTTAAGGCAAATTTTAAAATTAAAATGAAATAGAAGTCTGGGTAACACAGTATCTCATTGAGCTTGTTCTCTCTTTTCTTTCATGGTATACAAATATTACACGTGTTAAAGTATAAAGAGTGTAAATAACCTAGGTGTTCCCATTTCAGAACATTAATGATCTCTGTTATTCTTTTATTCCATACTCTATCCTCAGAATCAGTTCAAAAGAATTTTAATGGGAAAACTGAGTATAAAAAATTCTGCAAAGAAAAATATCTAAACATTTTGTAAGCTCATTTACCCTTTTCACAGACCCTGTTACCATAACGACTTGAACTGTCACCACAGTAATATTCTTTTATTATGAAATAACGGGGAGTTTTTTGTGTGCAAGGTATTTTCAAAGCATCTACATCTCAAAAATTAAGATTATTTAAAACATTTTCTGGAATGTATTTAACAATCTCGTAGGACAGTATATGCAAGGGAAAATTTTGAAAAAAAAAAAGTTTGATATCTATTTCAAAAAAACCAATAAGCTTCTCCTAAGAAATAAATGAAAACATACATACTTATATTATGAGGTCTTTACCCTACAAATTTATTTTTCTACTCCTTTAATCTGTTGGCTTATGGAAAACAGAAAATGTAAAGATATTTTTAAAAGCTTATTTTTGCTTCTCACATGTTTCTCTTCTCACCTTTATAAGAGTGATAAGTGTTACTTAAAAGCTGATAATTTCTTTTTATATATATAAGAACCTAAGAATCAAAATAAAGTGGGTGTTTAAAAATACCTTCAACTTAAAAAACAAACCACCACTGTAGTAAAATACTAATATATTAATTTAATTCATGTAAATAATATAATACATAGTATTTCCTATCATATGTATTTTGTAAATAATAACAATTTTCCCTTTCTTATGGAGCTTCTATAGCTTCTGAGAGAAAAGTCTAAATTTCCTGGATCCAAACGTTGTATTTATTCTAAGTATATTATATTTTTCTACCATGTGATGCTTCCTTCTCCCAGTGTAGTTTCCTAATTTTTTCCCTTAGTGAAATTTTATCTTGCTTTGTCTGTATAATGAGAGGCTGGTTCCCAGGTCTCCCCCTAGGTCTCCAAGGGTAGAAGACTGTGTTCTAAAGAGAGCCTTGGCAGGGAAATCAAAGCAGTTATAAATTAGGTTTCATAGGGCAAGCTGTTTTTTTTAAAAAACAAACAAAACAAACAAACAAAAAAACCCCCAAAAAACCAAAAAAAGTGCCAACCTGGAACAATAGAACTGAAGTTTTCAGAAAGATGCAATGCTATTTGTAAGCAAGGTATTTTGAATAATTTATCTAAAAACTCCATCACAATTCCAGTGCTTTTTAAAAAGAAAATTGGATCAGGAGGTCGATAACACAAATTAGGTATTTTAATTCCATCAGGTCTGATTGTATTTCTGATATCTATTGTTAAACTCATGTTTTCCCTAAAGGTGAAAGTGCCAGAGGCCACTTGTTTGGAAGACTCTGTCCTCAGAGATGAGGTGAGAACTGCACGTGTTTGCCCGTGTTATCACTCACTCCTGAGGGTAACTCAAGTCTTATTAATAGACCTCCTGGGGCAGATTAGAGTGACACAACACTGAATTGTTAGTGTTTGTAAGTATATATATGTGTGTGTATGTGTGTGTGTGTGTGTGCTTTTATTTTAGAACAGTTTAGTTCAGGGGTGGGGAAAGCCCACAAAACATAGAATTCCATGGGTTAGGGTAAGTTCAGGTTTATGTAGGAATGCCCAAGTACCTCCCCAAAGGGAAAGTGCTGTGGATCTGCTATAACACTGTGATCATGCACTGTCCTCTGGTGAGACACTGCAAGATCAAAAGCTTCCTTAGAAGGCAGTGTAATTCAACTGTGTTGTAAGATGGAATTTGAGACAATTTGGTGCTTTGAGGCTTGGAATTTTGTCGTTGAAATGCTGGAAAACTCAGCCAAGTCCTGATTCAGCAATCTTCCTTCCTAGTGTTAGGGATTCCAACTGCAGAAAGGTTAGAAGTGTTGGTAAATTTTCTCCGTGACATCATGTAGAGACTGCAGGGTATCTATGTTCTCATGTCAACAGTGTTTAACAAGTCCAGTATCTCAACACTGAAGTTTTCTGGTACTGAATATCTGTTTTAGATGACATTTGCTCCTCCAACATAGCCAAAGCTGTATCCTCCATAGTGAAGACACTAAGCTTGTTTATTTATTTCTTGTTCATATGCAGCTCTTTTCTTGGATTTTGTGTGGAAGACTACAGTCATTCATCAGACACTCTATCTGAGCAAATTTCCACTTCTCTTATTATGAATGTATTGACCTATGGATATGTAATAATGTGAAGAACGCTGGAGGTCATTTTTGAATGCATTTTGATGCTATAATTGCAACATTTTCAAGAATGTTCATTTTCTCTGAAGAAGGCCTATAAGGTATGCATGTTATAAAGGATTTCCAAACTATGTTCCATTATTTTCCATTCACACATTTAGCATGTTTTTTCAGACTGTACAGTCTTTTAAAAAATATTCACACTTTCAGTAATTGCTTTGATAAAACACCAAAAGGACTGCTGGTACTGTCTTTTGCTATTTTTCATTTTCATCTTACTATTATTATCTCATTTCTCATTGCTGTCTAGTCTGACACTATGTAATAGGTCTTTAGAACAGAGTGGGAGCTTTCAAGTGGTACGAGACCATTTTTATTCATAGTATTTATCTCTGTAAGCATATATAGACACTGGCAATATGTGTGCATAACATATTAGCTATATGTATATATATAAATTCATAGTGGACACAACACCCAATGTCTGTATAGTGTTCTATTTCTATATAACATCTTAGATAAGCTCCTGGAGCAGTACTACAATAGCAAATTTATGGTCACAACATAGACACTCTGAGGCAGTTACACTGATAGGTCTTAGTTTTAATAATGTGAAAATTAATCTTTTACATGTTGAGAGCATAAGTTCAAGAGTAGTTACTCTACTACCTTTTCTGGTAAGTTGTTGGGTATTTAAGTCTTTAGTTTTAATGTTTACATTAGGGGGTATGCTACATTCAACAAGGATTTAAGTAGTGTATATTTGTCAAATATTTTTATGCCTTGAAAGGGCCTGGATCATATTCAGTACCAGTTACTTCATATCCAGAAAGATTTCTTTTTTGTTATTGGAAACAATGAGAGAGTTCGTACAACAACAAAAATTAATTTACCTAATGAATTGTGGGAGAAATCAAATCACCTCTGTAAGATCAAACTTTGATACTAGTGTGAAGTCTGTACAGAACTATATTTTACTCCCAATTTTTTCCTGTGCCCAATTTGTTGGAATACAAAACTGTGCTTAGAGTGCTGTAAGGGAAAATTTGTGTACAGGAGCCAAAAAGCACTCCTGCTTGTAAAAGCCAGGCAGAGGTATAACTAGCCATAGCTTGCCACTGTATATTTATTCTGTCCCTGCAGAAACACCAAATGATCAATGTCATGCAGAAAATCTGAAACCCTGGAGGGGTTCCAGGAGTGGTAAGATCCGTAAGTCAGCCTGTGCTCAGGTGGAACAGTGTGGCTGCTCTGGATGAAGCCAGACATCATTCTGCTGCTAATATAGGTGCCTGGAGCATGGCTTAGGGCAAATGCTAGGCTGCAACCTGGTTTTTAATATACATGACTCCTGAATTTCCACGTTTAATCAGTGGAGTGAACATTCATAAGAGAAAGTAGATTGACTTGATTTTTGAATACTGTCATCTACTTACTCCCTTACTAAAGTTTGTGTGGAAGGAATCTTCTAGGTTCCCTCATATTCTTGCACATCTTGTTTTGCACTAGAGATACTGTAGTAATGCTGCTTACAAGTCCATGCTGTCCTTTGCATCTGAGATACTAAAAATGCTAATTAATTAGTTTTCTTTCCAGTCCCACCTTCCTCTTCATTCATAAGCATTCTGTAATCCTGCCAGAGCAGTCATGCAGTACTTGTCAAATAGGTATGCTAAGAAGTAGCTTGTATTTTCAGGGTCAGTTTGGAAGTTATTTTTCTTTACATTATACACTCCCTAAATACATTAAGTAATTTTTTGGGTCTTGTTTTGCTCTCTTACCATGTCCATTCACAGGTTTCAGTGTAAAACCTACTTATAAGTGAGACTGTATTCACTATATTCTCTACAGTGTGAAGGGAAAAATATGCGAATGTGTTGGGCATTAAAGGTAATCATAGGATTTTTCTACAAATAGAACAAAATGGTTCCACCTAAAATTAGTCCAAAATTTCAACTTCTAAAAATGATGTTTTATCTTGCAGCGTTAGTGGAACTAGAGACCCAGATCACTAAATTTAGTACCATAAAATTCCACTTAGACTTCTAAATTTAAAAGTACAGTGTGTTACTATTCAAACCTTGATATCAAGATCAGTAGTGTGAAGGCAGTAGGCGATTCCACAGTCCTCCAAAAGACCTACCACTTGTCCAGGTGGTCTGTGGATGAGAAGAAACTGTCCCATCACATTATAAATACTAAAATTGTGGGGGTCTTGAGGCACTGGTGTCAAAATCACATGTATCCTGGCTTGATCCAGGAAAGAGTTAATTTTATTTCCAGTAGTTGGTATAGTACTCTGTTCTGGATTTATTTTTGCCTTGTTGCATTAAAATTACAGTGAAGATGCTCTATAATTTATTATCCAAGCTACTCTGAGAGTCATCTTCTCATAAAATGGTTTGTATTGGCAGGGACCTTAAAGATCATCTTGTTCCAATTACCCCAACATGGACAGGGACACCTTCCACTAGGCCAGGTTTCTCAAAGCCCCATCCAACCTGGACTTCAACATTTCCAGGCATGAGGCATCCACTTCTCTGGACAAGTGGTTCTCCAGCCTCACCACCTCACAGTAAAGAATTTCTTCCTAATATCTAATGTAAATCTGCCCTCTGTCAGTTTAAGGCCATTCCTCCTTGTCCTATTGCTTCCTGCCCATGTCAAAAGTCCCTCTCCAGCTTTCTTCCCCAGGCAGAACATCCCCAGTTCTCTCCAACCGCCTTTGTATTGGAGATATTTCATCCCTCCTTTTCACCTGCTCTTAAAAATAACAGCTTTGAATGCTAAATTACACTCCAATTCTACTTTTGTGTATTTCCCAATAAAATTTTTAAAAAAATTAGTTTTGTCACTTCAGCTACTCTTCCTTACACTAATGTTAACAAGTGCACAATATGGCCAAATTTATCCCTTTTTACAATTAAGAAGTGTCTCTCAAAGTCTAGGTGGTAATTTATTAACTTACTAACATTTTTTTCTTTACAATATGTTAATCAGGTTTAGGCAACTTGGAATAACATTTCAGAACCACCTAGCTGAATTTAGGAAATTCAGTTTCCCATTTAATAGTGCTCATAGGTGGCTACACTAAAGATTATCTGAAGCTAAAATGATGGAGGAAAACTGCTAAATCCTAAATTCTTTATGATTATATAGAAGACCTTTAGCCATCCAAATCAGTCTAAGGAGGCCTTAAGGGGCTAATCTCAATCAACAGAAGCTTGCCATTGGTTTCTAAAGGCAGGGCATATTTGGAAAAGGTGAACAGTCTTAAAATGCTTGTTAAGAATCAGAGATGAATTAGATTTTAAGGACTGCCTTTGAGGAGGATCTTTGTGAGAAGAGAATAAGATGAAAGTTACCTTCATGATATTGACATACAAGGAAGAATTCATAAAAATAAAATACACTTGAATAATTTTGGAAAAATTTGAATAATACTAAATTGGAAAGAGAGGTATAAGAGTAAGAATTTGATACAAATAAACTCTCCATTTCTCATTACTCACATCCTTGATTCCTAATGATTCCTGGCTCTATAAAATATAATGAGTAAGTAATGACAGCTCAATTTCATGCTTTTCAACAGCAGTAACTGGGTCTTGCTCACAAATGAGGAAGCTTGGAGCCCAAATCATTCCAAAGTTCCCCCTGCAACAGTGATTGTGCATTTGCATTACTGTTCATGTTTTCTGTTGAGAGCCAACAACCCATTCAGTGCCTTCTGAAGCACAAGTGTGTTATTTTTAAAAGATTCATGGTTCTGCAGAGTGGTAACACACATAATTAGGAAGCTTGTATTTCCACATTTAACCTGATCCAATGCCCTTCACTTCAAAGAAATGTATAATTTGGCATTCTAATTGAGTTCTGTCAAATCATGAACCAAAAGCAATGTAGTTATAAAAGAAAGTAGAATGAAAACAAGACCAAAAATAACTTGATCTAGTTAGAATCAAAGGTGCCTTTTCATCAGGTAAGACAGGCGAAATTATGAAGAACCGTGATTTAATTGTTAAATCTGGAAAAATTAGGAACAGTATCATCAGGAAGGCTATGGCTAATGGCAGCATTTATGATAGATACTTGAAAGGTAATGGAGCCTGCAGTGGTTAGCATGGCAATAAGCTAAAGCTAAGCCATTATATTCAAAACACTGTGTAACTGTAACCAGCAGGTACCCATAAATTCCAGGATTACTGCACAGGATATTTAGAGCTGTCTGAATAGCTGTTTCTTATTTAACCATAAGAAATACAAAACACAAACACAGAGAGCATCAAGTGTTACTATAAATTTCATTTATATTTGTATTTTCTTTGATTAGTGTGGGAGATGGCTTTTATTTCCCCATTAATGTTTTATTTTTCCCCACTACATCTCTATCTAAATTGGTACTGATTATGTCTGAAACAAGGAATTGTAAAGGAATACAAGTATGGTGTGTTATGGTATGCAAACATTTAGCATATTTCATCCAAGAGTTATGGTCGAAATATGGATTGTAGCAACTTGTTATAAAAACTTGTGTTAATCTTTTTTTCTTTTACTACTTTTTATCTGTGAGGCTATTTTAATGATTCAAAAGTAATTCTAACAGTGTGAAAAATATTTAGTTCATGTAATAGATTTTGGAGTGGCGCATGTATGGGAGGAAAAAGAATATCCTCTGCAAAACCAGGGTGTAGTAAGTAAAACACAGATATCACGGGAGCTAAAGCATCTTGCAAATTGTAAGGACAAGAAATTTTGGCTTGATAAACATGCAGACAAAATTCTTAGCTAGTTCCAGAAATTCCAAAGGGAATTGAGATCTTTCTAAGTAATAGTTCTTTAATAATGGTTCTTGGGTAAACTGCCAAGAAGTGTAAAACAGTATGTTATGCACTAATATCAGGATATTGGAAAGATATAAAAAGGAAAATTCCTTTTGAAAAAGGTTTTCCTAGTTTTTATGGGTAAAATAAAAATCTCAGAAAGGAGTGCTCTGTCCAGGTCTCGGCTCCCTCACTAGGGCAAACTGAAGCCAATCTAGCAAAGCACATGAAAATGATTAAAGGCTTTCACATGAGGAAATGCTGAGAGAACTGGGACTGTTCAGCCTTGTAGAAAAAAGGCTCAGGCTTATCCATGTGTACAAATACCTAATGGTAAGACAGCAAAGACAACAGATGGTATTTATTATTGCTAGTTTTTATGAGTACCTCTAATGGATGTTGCATGAAAAAATTAGGAGTCTTGGTAGATGTGTGCACCTCAATTTAAATAATTAAATAATTATGAATAGTGTAAAAGTTATATATTATTAGACAAGGAAGAAAATATTACTATGACTAGATTAATGAAAGTGAAAAGAGAGAGTTCTGGAAATTTCTTCTGTGAAACAAAATGTGCCATGATAAAAAAATATAAATTTTGCACAACCTCTTCTGCTCCTGAAATAAAAGATTAGAGAGGACATAATCTTCATAAACTGAGTTCTTGTTGATGTCCACCATCTCTATAGTAAACACTCTAGTAAAGCATAGGAAGAGGGAAAGTAAAAAGCTGATGAATAGCAACGATGTTTGGCAAACTTTCATAAAAGTTTTGAGAATGGTAATTATGAACAAATATCTACAGCAGTGGAAAAGTTCAGTGGACCTCTGATAGTAAATATAATTAGTAAGAAGTCTAGAATGGACATCAACAATAATCTGTGTCCTACAAGAGATTTGTTTCTTTCTTTATTTTTTTTTTTTAACTAATGATGCTTACATCAGTAGTTTGCACAATACTCCCAGGTCTTGCCTACACCTTGACCCAGCCACTACATTGATTGAATTGCATTCTATTAGAGAGCACAAAGCTACATTGTATTACTGCTTGTTAGGTGATCTTAGTTTTAGTTCTCATCAAGATGTAATATTCAAACAGTAACTCTCATACTATTTTTCAGTGTAAAACAGCTCCCAAATTGATGTTATTTCCTCAAGACCACAGGTTTGAATAGTAATTCTTGATTCATGGAAGAGGTTTCCAACTAAAATGTACAGTCCTAAGGAGAAATGGTATCTGAATGCTTTCATATTTTTAGCTGCTTTACTGGAGTGCTGCTTTTAGACCATTAGATTTTGTTGACAACAACAAAGGTACAACAGTACCTTTACATCAAGTTAAAAGTCTACAAAAAAGAATCACAGCCAGGCATAGAGTATTTCTTTAGCTTCCTAAGTCAAGCTCTTCCTAAATAGTGCCAAAATCCCTCAATGCCTTCAGTGAAACAAAAAGCAAAGAAACCTTGGAAGTCCACAGAAACATCTGTATAAAGAGCTAATATTCTTTCTGGTGATCAGCTGAGGAGAATGTATGGTAAGGCAAACTTGGGGATGTGCTGAAAAACTAAAAGTATAGATTAGAATGGTGGTGCAATCTGAAAATCAGATACACAACAAGATTAAAATTAGATAATTTTAATACATTATTTAGTGACTGTTATACCTTTCAGTATTTACTTATCACATAACACAATAGAGGATTTTTTTGCCATACCCCACAGGAAAAACACTTGAATATGACTTGCTAAAATTGACCTTTACTTACACATTGTGACTTTTACATGACAGTATTATGATAAACTGACTCTAGCTTCAGATTTATTACTCAGCCCTGACCTTTGGTTATATTAGAATATTGCTTTCAACCAGACTAAATAATAATGTCTCTGTGAATGGAAGGAACTGGCAGATCCGAGATGTCAATTGCCAGCTCAATTTTCCTTTCACCTGGGATTACAGCATGTCACAGTGCTTTATTGATCTAAGAGTCATTAGAGTTCAGTGTTATAACTCTTCAGTTTTACACACAGTGCAACACAGTGCACTGTAAAAGGTAGGAGGCATGAACTGGAGCATGACTCCAATTCAGACTAGTCAACATTTGGAATGTTTATTTCTTCAGAAATAAGTATAGTGATTTTGACTTTTTTTTCCCAAGTTGGAATGTGCAGCCAAAATATCTTTGGAAAGACAGTCAAAATGATTTTTCCAAAATGATTAGTGCAGGGTATTGTGCTGGCTTGGGGTCGCCCCAGGACAGATTTTTAGTATATACTGGAAAAAAAACCTGTTCTTGAGATTTAAGTGCTTAGTTTTGAAGTTGGTGGAACACTTTAAACAATAACATTGTTGCAATTACATTGCACTCCTATTTAGTATGGCATAGTAATATATTTTTATTTCATGATTTGATTTAATATTTCTTTTAATTATAATATTATAATAATACTATAATTATTCATATTATGTATTATATTTCAAAGAAACATCTTGACAACTTTTTTCTTATATGTCAGTAAAGTCGATAGATTTTGCTGATATGTTTTGATTTAATAAAATCAGTATCTGTTGTTAAAAACTATTTAGGTGGTTAGAAAATTTTCAATCTGCTGTAAACTAGAGTATAGCAATGAATAAAAACATCTTTTTGCACCTTCCACTCATGCTTCAGAAGAATGAATGTGATAGAATGCCTTTCAAGTGGTGCAGCAGCTTCATGTGGTCTTGCTTTTCACATAAGGACTGAAATTAGTAGGATTCTTTCTTTAGAAAGGACTGTGATTATAATCCCATAGAGGGTTGCATTATGGAATAGTAATTCATTTATGTAACATGTACATAAAGATTAAAGAGCTTGACATACTATTATTTTTATGCTATTGTTGCCATGATTCTTCTTGGTGCCAAAGCACATCTCTGCTGCATTCAGGCCTCAAACAATTTTAAGTATAGAATCATAGAAAAGTTTATGTTGGAAAGGGCCTTGAAGATCATCACGTTCCAGCCTCGTTGCCATGGTAGGGACACTTCCCACTATACCAGGTTGCTCAGAGCCCCATCCAACCTGGCCTTAAACTCTTCCAGAGATGGAGCATCCACTGACACAGACAGCAGAACACAACAGATTTTTACTCACTTGATAAGGTTAGTAGAACAGAGCAATATTTACTCTTATCAAGGACAGCAGAACACAACAGCACAGCTTTGGAGAAATAAATAAAGTATGCAACTTAGGCAAACAGAAATTATGCAAAATGCAAGCAGAATACCAGCTCAGCTCTGCAAGGCTGATGAAGCAGAAGTTATGCAGAATGACAATATTGAGATCACTTAAAAGCAGAGGTCAAGGAACAGCCCCCTAAAAAGGACAGCAGACATTGAAGACAGACCCCCAAAGAACCATATAAGGACTTCTGACTTATGGGTCAGATTTCTGTCATAAGGGTGTGACTGTGTCAAATAAAGTCAGGGAAGTGGGGCAGCTAATGAGAATGTAATCAGTGTGTATGACAAAAACTCTATTCCAATCCTTGCCACACTCAAATGGAGGAAGGATCCCCCAAGTGGCCAGCATGCTATAAGAAAGAACACTTGCTTTCTAATACTCAGAACTGTGTTAAAAATTTCTATCCAGCTGATTATGGTATCACCACAATCTTCCTGGGCAACCTGTTCCAGTGTCTCACCATCCTCACAGTAAAGAATCTCTTCTGTATATCTGACCTAAGTTTCCTGTCTTTCAGTTTGAACTCATTCCTTCTTGTCCCATCAGTACATTCCTTGTGAAGAGTCTCTCTCTGGCTTCCTTCAGATTCTGGGAAGTTGCTATGAGGTTGCCACCAAACCTTCTTTTCTCCAGGCTGAACAAGCCCAACTCTCTCAGCCCATCTTCATAGCAAAGCTGCTCTAATCCTCTTGTCAACTTCACTGCCTGTCCTGGACTTGCTCCATGTCCTTTTTATGTTGGGGACACCAGAACTGTATGTATGTTCATAAAGCTGTTAGTTGTTGTGTCTTACAACAGCTTGTTATATATTTCTGCTTACTCTACTGCTGCATGGATGTCTTCATGGCTGTCTTCTCTATCTAAATTACTTTTAAGGTATTTGCATTCACTGAACATGTAACTTAAGTGGGTAGGTATCTATAATACAGATAAAGATATAGACATATAGAATAATGAGGTTGTTCTTGTCTTCCAGAAGAAATATTTTTGAATTGTTTTACTTGTTTGGTGAAATTTATCCCCCAAAGAAAGAATGTCACCATAGATTAGCAGTGGTTTTGTGGTTGATTATTTTCTTTCAATGAAATATACTTTGGCGGGGGTTTTAATATTTTAGGAAGTTTTGTGTGATTATTTTAAGTGTACATTTTTCCTTTCTTATTCATGGTGGATAGAAACATACTTTACAAGCTACCACAGTAACTTAATAAGAATGGAGACAAAATAAAAAAACATTGATGCTGTCTTACAAATAGCAATCTCTTTCAAATTCACATTTAAACCTACATTGTTAAAACCTAATTTTGTGATTATTACACTTAAAGACATACTCAGGTACTGCACATAATATTTTATGCTTTTAAACCTCATGTAAAAAATTCACTGGTAGTCATTGAACTATCACAAAGAGGTCTCCAGTCATCTTGCTTTAAAATCAGAACTGGTTTCAACAGAGACAGGATTTTACAAGTTTGATGGCAGCAACAAGGTTACCTTTAAAATGTTTGTGTTAAAACAAACGTGCTTTCTGGGAAAAATTCAGCATGTGATGCATTGAAAACAGCCATCAGTCAGCAAAATGGTCATAGAAAAAGATCCCAACAATTATTGTTTACTTTATTTGACTGATTTAATAAGGCTAGTATGCCAGAAGCAGTTTGTTATTCCAAGAAGTTTAACCTTCATCTCACTTAAGAAAAAAAAAAATTAACAAATCAATTGTCCTTTTCAGTTCTTTAGAAGACTCTGTGTCTTATTTTACAAAGCAAATGCTTGTTCCTATTATGATGGAGGAAATAAAAATGCAACTTCTGTCTAGAAATTACTGCTTAGCTTATTTCTATTTTATGAGCATTTCTTCCCCCTGACTGAGAACGCAGTTTAATTGCTCAATAAAAGTGTACGGTTTTAAGACAAAAAATCTACTATAAAATTAAATGAGATTTAAAAAATGTATGCTAAACAATGTGTCAGTTCATTGCACCAGAGTTGGTGGCTTTGAGAGCTGAGAATTAGAGGGTCACATTCATTAAAGCTGTATTTATGTCAGACAAAGTAGAGGCAGCATTTTGCCCTAAGTTTACAGCATATTCAAATTCAGCGAAACTGACGCAAAAAATTTTGTGGAACTGATCACTACTGAGAATATGAGGTCTTTATTCACAGATAACCAGATATTCCCAAATGAAAGTCAGATTGCAACACTTTGTTTTTGGGGACTTTGTGGTCTGTGACTTTTTTTCTGCAAATTTCATTTATTGGGCAGTGACAAGGTAGACAAACTGAATTCTCCCTGTGTGCTCTGCTGTTCCAAATAAATGACAAAAGACTGTAAGACCTTGGTTTTAAAGGTGCTGAGAAGAACATGCTGGACATGCACAACAGGGGAAGGATTTTTGCCAGTAACATTCTCAGAGATTTGCAGATTTATGACTTAAGCGGGTACCTGACAGTTCAAGAAGATGGCACTCCACAAAAACTCCTGCCAGCTATTGCATTCCCTTCACGAGGCCCTTGGTATTTCTGTGCTGGGAGAAATGCTTCAGCTTCTTTAACCTTAAAACCAAAACCAGGGCATGTTTTCATACCAGTTTCAGCACCCTGTCAAAACAAGAGTAGCTTTCCAGGGACTGTGACCAAGCAGTGGTCAAAGGGACAGGCCCAGGACTGGTATCTAGACAGGGTTTCCCCCTTGCTCTGCTTGTGGAGGTTTTTGACACTCCTGGCTCAGGTGGGGCTTTGGTGGCAGGAGGCCATGTCCCCTGGCAGGCTGTCAGCAGGGAGCAGCAGTGCAGAGAGCAGACCCTGAGAAACCATTGATGAGACAGTTTGAGGTCAAGCAGAAGCTTCCAGTTTTATCTTGAGACAAAATCAGAAAACTTGTGAGTGATTGCTGTTGTGAGGATTTTTAGAATTACTTATATAAACCAAAGCAAAAATCAGGGGTTTTATAAGGCAATGTGATATTAAATTTTAAATTGTAAATCCTTTCTATAATCCTCACCAGGATTAAAGCATATCAATGAATGCTTTTTACACATATTTGCTTTCAGTTTTTTAATATAGATTTCATTGTCTGTTAAACCCTTGCATCACTAGAGAGCCTAAAATAGCTTGCTTCTAAAGCTGAAGCCAAATGGACTTCATCACAGTGGAAATGCCATAATTTCTTCTTCTTCTTCTTTTTTTTTTGGGGGGGGGGGGGTTGTTTGGTTTTTTGTTTCACAGTTAAACTCTGTGCCTCATAGATTTCTGTCTGTCACTTATCTTTGTTTTACAGGCTTGAGAAGAAAGAATTCCATACTAGTAAGTCCAAACTGAGTAACAAGTTAAACTCACTGGCCCTACCATCATCCTCAGCCAGGGAGATGGGACTTTTTCTTACAGGTTGCACTCTTGAATCTCAGTCATACTTGTTGGCAGAGAACTATAAATATTTACAGGAATATGCTGCCAGAATCTCTCACAGTTCTTATACTCTGCTAATAGAATTCTATTTTGTAGATATTTCATGAATTTATGGATTTCCTGCTTGATGAATGGTTGCATCATAACACACAGCTGAGCAGAAGGTGGCACAAATTTTGAGTCACTGACTGATTCAGGGTAAAACATTTACCAGTAAGGAACACTTAGCTGGACTTTGGTTACTCTGTTTGTTGTCTCTGTTCTTCTGAGATTGATTCTGTTTCCAGATGGCCTATGAATATTTGCAGGGATAAAAATACATGCATAAAGCATGTGGAAAAATTCCTCTTCAAGTAATGGAAAAGGAGAAAAAGATCCTACTTGGAAAAGTAGTAGTAGATCTGAGTGATGATAACTATTGTTGTTTCTCTCCAAAAAGACAAAGATTAGGTATTATTTTATCTGTTCCAACCTATAAAATGTCGGTAAAAGTAAGCTGACTTTTCAGTTCATGTTTGCAGTTCCTCCAGTATACATATCATACCTGAAAGAAAATAAAAAATATTTATTTTCATTCATGCTTTTTAGAAATAGTGGTTTTGAACATGGTAAAAGTAATACTCTGGTGTCACAGTTCCAGAGCAGACTGTGCTGACTTCCATGGGAGTTCTCAGATTGCCACTGAAAAATTTAATTTTGGATTGATCCGATGCTTTTTCTCCTTCTAAATGTTACATTTTATGTATTAAAAGGTGATGACACTCATTTTTCTAACAACTTCTAGCACTTCAGATAAAACAAAAAACATCTCTCTTGCTTGTTTTAAAATCAGGCACCTTTCATTCAAAAAAGAACAAAAGAATTCCTGGTATCCAGACACTACATAATACAAACATTATGTGGATATTAAAACTACTATGTCCATTTTTAGAACTATATTATTTTGGTTTTCTACATACATATTTCTTTGTCAAACCCATGCATCACTGAAGAGCCTAAAATACCTTCAGATTTATGTAGGCCAAATATTTTCCTTCTCTGTTCAACAGTACCTAGTTGGACCAGGGACTTTTAATAGCTCTTGATAATTGATTGTATACAAAGATATTGTTTATGTTTGCCTCTGAGAATGTAGTCAGATATTTATTTTCGCTTAATTTTCCATTATTTTTTACATATTTTTGTGAGTCGGGTCAGTTAAATATTTATTAGTGTAATAAGATATGATTATACTATAGGCATCTGAGTAAGAGGTGCATGCTTTCCTGCATAGAACCTTTATTAAGAAATGCTCTATGATTCTCTGAATAAATGAATCATCCAGAATTTCAAATGCTTTTTAAATAATATTTGAGTAACTCAGTGTATTACCAAAGAATTCTTTCACCCTCTTTGATATTTCAAGACTTTTGATTTCTTGACACACACAGAAAGCTTCACTTCACAGAAAGCAAGTGATCAAGGTGAGAACAGACTTAAAACATTGTGGGAATTGCCTTCTATCCTGACAAAATCATATGGTAAGTAATGCATTCATTCATTTTGAATAAACTTTCAAAATTTGAATTTAGTTGGCACTGATTCTCCCACAATGTCATTTTCTGAAGCAGCCTCAGTACTCAGTCTGAACCACTTTGCCATGCTTTTTGCTGCATAAATTATTAAGTTATCCTTTGATGTTTTATTTCATTTTAGAAAATATCAATCACCAGTTGGAAGGAACCCTACTGTTCTTCAGTATGTGGGATTCAGCAGACAGAAGTGAAGAGCCCTTTTTTCTATTTTGCTCTGCCAAGACTGGGTCAGTCAATGAAGCAGGCAAAGTATTGAAGAGCTACCCACCTTCATCCTGGAGCAGAGAGAGATAATTCTTTGTTCTTGGCTGTTGTTCTTCATGTAATTAGGATATATTTCTTTAATCATTCCAGATGCATTCAAGTTGTAAGTGGCTCAGGATGCACACAGTGAATTATTATACTGTTGGCCTATACTGGAAGCTTTATGAGATGTTCTGCATCCTTATTTGTTAGAGGAAGATGGAACCCCATAAAAGTCAAGCTGAAAACTACAAAAAACATTACTGCTTTGTTTTTCCTATTTATGAAGCACTGAACTGTAGAGTACTCTAATGATAGCTTGTATTAATTTTAACAAACTTGAAAATCTTGCTGACTAGTCTAACATTTAGGTGCTTTTTCATTCTCTTTCTCATCAACCTTTAGCTTTTTGCTGGAGGCACCACATTTGTTATGTTAGTGTAAGTAGATAATTACAAACAGTGGTAAAATGAAATACCACCACTGGTAAAGCTGAGAGGCTTTTAAAAGTTTGATCCCACTCAGCTACAAAAAAATTAATTTAAATTAAAATATACAGATTGTGAACATATCAGTTTCATTAACACAAAACCCTTTTTTGGGGGACTGTTTTTTAAATAGTTTCAATTCTGTTTTAAAAATATAGGAAACATTCTGTTTCCTAAAACTAGCATTTTCTGGTTCTTGTTTTCTACATACACATGAACACTGGCATTTGCCTTCAGAAATTACCCATGGGATTTGGGGGAAAAAAGTAATCCTTCTTCTCACAGACTGGTTTTCAACTGCAGGTTAAACTGTAGCAGTTGAAACACAGGTGATCCTGAGTTGTCTGTTGGAGGTGATCTTCAGCCATTTGTAAGCAGGGCTTTATTTTGCAAAGACACAGGGATGTGTTGGAGGGATTATAGTGCCTGATGTGTTGTACTGAAGACCTGAAGAAGAGAATGCTGAAGAAAAAATAATAGGTGTTAAGAGAACAGCATGGGCACAGCCAGTGCCTCCTCTTCAGGTAAGTTTAGGACATGAGAGAAACAATTGTGGGTTCAGTCAAAACCTTTACCTAATGATGCTACTTCAAACTTTACTTATGTCTAGGCAGAATATATTTTATATATGTCCTGTTAATATTCCAGTTCTTAATGCTTTCTTTGGCCTTTGTTCTGTATTCCATTATCCTATGTAAAATCCATCCTGGGAGCAGACACGGGGCACAACATTACATGAGACTCAATGAAGCTGTTACAGTAAAATTTAATGGGATGTGGACTACGTGCTGGCCCTTTTCCAAGGATGAATTTTACCTTTTTTTGGAATGAATTGGTGATTTCTTCCTTTGTGAAAGCTCCTCTATTTCTGTGAAGGTGTCCTTATGCTCCTCAGAAATTAATATACATTTCAGTCCTTTATTAAAAATGTGAGAAGAATACCAGCAACAAGTTAATGTCTTTCTATTCTTTTATCTTAGTGAGACTACTTGCAGAAAAGGAAAAAGAAGGAAATACAAATTCATTGTCACTTCATAAATATTATTTGTAAATAATATCCTCAAAATCGTATTCCTCCTTTTTTTTTTCCCTGTCTCATTTTAAGAACAGCATATGGCCCAGGGGACCTTACAAAAATTGGAAATGTGTTATTTTCATGCTATGCAAAAGAGTAATCAGTATTGCAGCACTGTAGTTCTTTGATCCCCTGACTTTATTATGCATGGAGAATGCATATTGCATCCACAGGTGATTACTGAGTTCATCTTCATATAATTCTTGATAAAACAAAGAATAATCTCCTGTCTTAAATCAGCAAATGGGGATGTATTTTAAAGTAATATTTTTCCTCAACATCAAGTTACAGAATTCACTTTTACAGTCTACTTAGCACTGACCTATCAATACTTTTGTAATTTAATAATTTGCTGTCTTTTTCAACTACGGTAGGAATTTTTAAAGATTTTTTTTTCCATGCAATAAGTGTGTGTGCAAGTATTTATGCATATTCAATTCTCTGTGTGCTTCATAGAGGTCACATTTTCAAGAAAATCAGACAGTTCAGGAAAAAATTCCTACGTATGCATACACATACTCAAGCAAAAATGCTATATTTATGGCACAGTTAATTCTGATAGAAACAGAAATCAAGTATCTTGAGTGAAAGGGAAACTTTTAGGCTAAATTAAAAATACTTCAGTTGTTGTCCTTGCATTAGCAGGAGAAACAATAACCATATGCAGTTTTCCAGTGTTATTAAAATAACCTAGTGTTAGAACAGTGCAAGCAAATGTGAATTGCGAGAGGCAGTTGCAATTAGGCATATGGCAAAGAGGTTGGATACCTTATTGCAGGAGTTGTAAACTGATTTAACTTTAGGTCAGTTATTGACATTCCCCAGAACTCAAATCATAGCTTCCACAATGCCTCTTTAGCAGTAGTCTGCATTTGTCTTGAAAATGGTGTATTGTTTAGAATTTTTTTTTTTAAAAAGAAAAATGCCCTTACATTTTCAAAGCAGTTTTTAAAGGCAAAACCAAAGTGCTTTGTATCGAGCTAAATAAATGACTGACAAAAGAGAAGGTTGTTGCTTTCCAACTTCTTTCTCATGCCACAGCTTCAAAGTGTGATTAACTGGTTGTTAAACTGTGTAATAAATATGCTTCAACTGAACAAGTGTTCAATTGGCTGTTAACACTTTAAATTAATCACTGTGTACCTCACAGCCAGCTAGAATTCATTTTTGTGACTGTAAAGTGCCATCTCTGTCATCTTCTACTACAACATATATACACACTATTCTCTACAATACCTTTCAAATCGCTCTGAAGTGATCTCCAGGGACCATACTTGTCGTGAGATAATTACTGTCCTGTGCTATATGAAACTCTTGACTGCTCTTCCTGTTTGAGGGTGTCTCAGGAGAATAATCACTGTATAACAATGCCTTTTCTACTGCGATTTAGTATCTTCTTATGCTGATTGACAAAGCAGTCAAGATGAATTTAATTTCTCTTGTACCACTAGTTACGTGGCACAGTTTGAAGCAGAAAACACTGGGTAATGATGCTAAGAGATGTACAACCATCCTCCTTTCTGAAATCAGGCTTCAGCTACCAACATTTAAAAAGGTATGAAACATGACATCTGGTAAGCTCATTTTTCTCAACTACTTTTTGTAATCAGGTTTAAAATCTCACCATGTATTTCCTAGCTGCAAAAAGCATCAGCTGCTGATATGGTTATTAGACCTTTACCTACCTAAGTATATAAACACACAGCTGGAGAAGATGCTGATATTCAGCACCTGAGGGTCTCACTGGGGTTAGGTCACAACTGCCAGGTGGGTTTGGGCCGTACAAGGTAATCCAGGTTCCCAAATATGGGAGGAAGTCAATCAGGAGGAACTGTGCAGGCTGACTTCAGTGAGCAGTGAGAGAGGGAAATTGCAGGGGAAACCTCAGCATGTGTACCTTTTTCCTGGGAGAATGACACAACTGCTCCTCTTTGGCTCTCCAAGGGGTGGGACATTCATCTTGCCTCAGACTGAAACTTGGAGCACAGCTTGTGGGGCTAAAAAGTTGCTGTTCCTGGCCACCTGCCACCAGCACCAAGGTTCAGGTTCATACACCAGCATTTCATGGAAGAGTTTTTCACCTCACCCCTCTCCCAGCCTCTGTGGTGACTAGGCCCCAGAACAGCATCTCCTCATTAAGGGAACAAAGCCTGCAAATTTTTAAAGACTTAATTATGTATTTTTGTAAGATTTGTAAGGATTTATGTCCTTTAAAAGACATGGTATTTTGAAAGGAAAAGGCAACCCAGTCAGAGGTAGCTTGGAAAACACAGGAGGAAAATAAAAACATTCACAAATGCAAATTAATTTCTTTGTTGTCAAAGAAAGGATGACTGCTTCTTAAAAACAGGATATTAGTTTTGTGAATTTTTTGTGACTACATGTTCTTTTGAAATACATGAACCTCTTCACAAAAAAAAAGTAACAAACCCCCAAAACCAACACCTTAGTTTTATTTCTCACATAATTCAGCAAGGAAGCATATGAAAACAAGGCTGGAAACCATTTAAATCATAGTCTGATTTATTTTGAGAAAAAAAGTGAAGTTACATGAAAATCTCTGATTTCTCACTCTCCAGTGAAAGACAGAGAAAAAGAACAATATACCAATGATTCATGATGCAGTTTTTGATCTGTCCTTAGGATATTTATTATCTTAAAGAAACTGTTGTCTTTATTTCCTCTTTTTCTTCTCATATTATTTGATTTGTGGGAAAATTAATGAAAGAAATTACTTACACAAAAGCAGCCCATAACTTCTGCATACTCAAATTGATAAATGTGCACAATACCCAGTGTGAAATTTAACAGAAATGAAAATATGAAGGTACTAAAGTTAAATCTCATTTTTTTCATCTTCATTGGTTCTGTTATTAAATGAAAGGAAGTCTGAATATGATGTATCTTGACAATGGACTCTTACATAATGTAACACCATTTAGCATTATTAAAATGTGAGTTATTCTTGTAATTGAAATTTTTTCAACACTAAAACAATGATTGATGTACATAATATTCACTTGATAATTCACAGAAAATACAGTAACAGTAAATTTCTAAAAGCAATTATGTTGCCTTTTGTTAACATTGAAATTACAAGCAAAGAATGCTTATTGAATTAATAAAAGTGATGCACATATAATTGAGATTGAGTTAGAAACTAATATAAACTGAATTAAAATGTATTTTTACATATAATAAGCTTCTAGTAATACTTCTGCTTGCTTAGAAAGCACAAGCTCAATCTATGCACCTTGATGCAGAAGTGAAAATATATGTTTAGGTTAAGGAATGCTGAGTTAATGGTTGTACTCAGTGATCTTGGAGGTTTTTTCCAACCTCAATGATTCTATATCACTGAAAAACTCATGACAGAAAAGAAGTTTTATAATTGGAAAAGCCAGCCCAGTGCTTCTTTCTTTCATGCTTTAGCAGAGTGGTTTCTCTCTTTTCCATGTAGAAAATAAGAACTTTTCGCCACCTTATTGTTATGTTGGTCTTCATCTGTGTAAGATCCTAAAGATCATAGAGAAGGTCTCAGATGCCATGGTAACAGTGACTTATGAGCCTGACAAATCACTACAAATCACTTTATCATTGGAATAAAATGAAAAATGTAATTGCTTGTGGAGACAAAGAAAATTAAAAGAAGGCAGAAAAAAACTGGCATAAAAATGTGCATAAAGCAAAGACAAGCACAGAATGTAAGTGAAACAGTGTGTGATGTGCAATGAAGAATTTTATAGATAATTTTAAAAGAGTGACTTCTAGAATCAACTTTAAAATAGAAATTATATAATGCCTTCCCATTGTGGTCAAGAAATAATTTGCCATACTTTGGCAATGCATGTTCTTTAGCTGTTATTAATTTTACAGAAAAAATGTTTAGGAAATACTTAATTATTTCTACCACCATTTTTTTGATTATTAATACTTATTCTTGATCACAAAGACTGAATGCTCGGTGTGTGGGGCAAAATATACAATAAATATACTTTTGAAATCTCTGATGTGAAAGATGTCCCTGCCCATGGCAGGGGCATGGGAACTAGATGATCTTTAAGAGCTCTCCTAACCCAGGCCATTCAATGTCCATATGACAATTCTGTGAAAAGCTTCAGTCTTACTGCAATAATCCGAAGTTTCCTACCTCTTTATAGGTTATAAAAGAAAGGCTCCTTGTGCTTTTGGGAACTTAGACTTCTTGGATTCCAATTATAGTAGGTTCAGTGAAGTATCATGAGCCAAATATTTCTTTAATGTTGCTAGTTTAGGATTGCTTCTTGGAGAGAAAATTCCCTCAAGTCCCAAAGTGAAAGCAAAGCACTTTCTTTCAAACTAGTTGTTTGAAGCTATTACAATTTTATACCATATAGCTTTGTCAAATTTTCCTAGAAAACTTCCTAAAGTGTGTTTCTAAGTAAATGACACATCCGTTGTGTGCATATGTATGAATGTTATTTCTAGGTAAATAGTGGTGCTGAAGTCCTGCTCTCTTTCCTTCTGGAATTCCAAATAATCTTTTTAAAGCAGTGTTTTCTATCCATGCTCAGGCTTCTGGCAAAAAGAGTAAGAGAACCAAAGTACAGGAAAAGCTTTACTTCTCTGAGACTGTAGGTTTTCCTAATTTGCTTCCAAATACTCCATATTAATTTAGCCAGATGAAGTGATAAAAACAGGAATTATTCCATTGTTCAATGGGATCAAGGCTCCTCAGCAAACCACTGCCCATAATTTAATGGCACAGTGTCAGCAGCAGAAAAACCCCAGACTTTTCTTCATCTACAACTTTCCTGCATCTTTGTTTTCTACTGCCTTGTAAAATAAGTGAAATATGCAGACCTGAGCATCCAGCTGTTACTGTTGGCAAGCCTCCACTTACACAAGTTATCGAGGTGCAGGGTTACAAATTAACACCATCATACTGGGAAAGTGATTCCTGTGTTCTTTTGTTCTTATTATTCCAAGTTTCTTCAAGTGTAGCAAAGCATAAAACTATGTTTTTGTTCTCTCCTGGATGGCAGGACTGACCTTCAACCAAATATTTAAGGAACTCTGCGGAGCCTGATGCGCTCCACACTGCATGATTTGATGGGAAGGAAGCCTACCTCTACAGGAGGGCGTCGAGAAAGTAAGATAAAGCAGCAGTCTGAAAGGAACAGCAGCAGGACATATCTCAAAATATTATCAAAGGAAAAGTGTTTTCTTAAAGGGCAGCAAGTCTCTATTGCAGAGGTAATACATTTGCCTTGCAACATTTTAGAAGGTGTGTGATTTTCAGTGTGGTATCATGGCATTCAGACAAAATGCCACACAAAAAAAAGAGGGTTTTATGACCTATTATATGTCTTTAAAACCTGCTTGAAAGTGTATCTGCCACTATGAAAAACTTCAGCAGTTTAAAGAGAAGTTCTGCAGCTTTCTCACCCAAACAAAAAAATAATTCTTTCCCCTTTAAAGGAAGGGACACAGATAAGTATTAGAAGTATTGGCTGGAACTTTAACTATAGATGTTGTATAGAGCAGATGTGGTGACAGCACACTGTAAAAATATTTCTTTCCAGTCCTATTTATTTTCTTTGGAATGTATTTTTGAAGGGCCCTTACATATAAATGTCAGGAACAACATTTTAAAAGAAAGAATTCATAAAACTTACTTTAAATTTCGATAGTTACACACATACTGTCACATAATATTTTAGTGTGCTTTCATAAAATGTTCAAATGTTCTATGATTATCATACTTGAATGTATGAAGGCAAAGGAATGTCAGAAGAGATACATTATGAGAATAAAAATTACGTAAAACTAGCCTGCTAAGTAAGTAACAGTCAGGCATGGCACTGGCAAATGTCAAAACATATAATGCTTATCATGTTGAAATTCATATCTGAATTATGCTATTGAGTAACTGTGCCATGAACCCTGTACCTTGTCTGAATGTTGTATAATCCTTCCCTCAGATTTAGCCAAAATTGTTTGCATTCCTCTGGGCTTTGATTGTAACATGATAAAATGAACATAAACATCTAAATTCAAATGGCGTGCATACTAGGTGTCCCGTTTTTAAAAAAAAAGCTAATCCTCTCCCCCCCACCACCGAAAAAAAAAAAAAAAAAAAAAAACCCCCCAAAAAAAAAAAAAAAATTTACTAATTCAACGCTGAGAACTAGTAAAAGCCATGCCTAGATTTATTAAAAATGTCAACTGAATTATTCCAGTTATTGACAGACATATTCTGACTTCAAAATCCAAATGCAAATATATGATATGAGCCCTTAACTGTCCTGGTTTATCTGAGCATGATTTGATTGCTGTAGCATCCTCTTCTGCTGAAGTGCTGTAGCATCAGAAATGGAGCAATAGAGTTGCTGATGGTCCTGCTTGTCAGAGCAACTGTCCTTCACTGCTGAATCCCATCTCTGACAGGGGCCAGCCACAGGTGCATTGGGAAAATATACTGAACATATATCCAGAGTAGAGGCATGATCCTTCAGTATTTCCTCCAAAAGTCAATAATTTATTTTTTATTATAATTTTTTCTCCCATAACATGTACACTAGCTTTTGATGGATGTTCTTTTATTGCTTCTTTAAAAATTTCTTATCCCAATTTGGTTACTGCTAAATGCCATGAAAAAGTGATATGATTCACAACTGTTACTTTCTTTCACTTGCTTTAAATCTGTTGCTTGGTATTTTAAGGGCATCAGATAGTTCAGGTATTTCAGCATAAAAAAGTGAGTACATTTTTTAATTCAGAAATCTCATAAGCTCATAGTGCTCTCTATCAAATTCTCTCCAAGTCATCCCTTTTTCAAAATGGATAATTTAACTGCCTATATATTTTTATATAGAAGCTACTCAATGGTTTGCCTCATCACCCTTTGTTCGATGTCTAGGGGTTTTTAAATATTTTTTTTAATTTACTAATTCAAGTGTGTGTAACAGAGCTTATCAATTTTCTTTGTGCATTGCTGCAGAAGAACCTAAATTCCTCTAGGAAGCTGAAATTCCAGCAGTGATCTTCCTTTCCTCTGGCAGTAAAGCTGATTGAAAGTATAAGTAATCTACTTAACATGCTGGCAATTTCACATTGAAATATTGAGCAAATATCACATGATCTGTGTGATTTATTACTATTCAATTTATTGATTTCTTATTGAAAATGATTTATTAGTATGTCTGACTGAAACAATCCTTCAGACTTATCTCCTATAAAGAGTGGTCTGTGTACAAGCTTCCCTTAGCTTCTCTGTCTTGAAATGCTTGAATTTTCTTCCCATTCCATTCCTTTCTGTACCTACAGATCCATTCACCCTAAAATCACTGATATTTGGCACAGGATTGCAAGGCCATACAGCTATTGAGAAGATTCTATGCTTATGATAAGCTTGTAAAATTATTCATAGCCTTGGACTATTTACTAAAACATTTCTCAGATCTATTTTTTGTCTTGCATTGGTAATGGTTTCATATTAATGTTATGAAATGTAATGATTCTTCTGGACTGAATTATTTGTAACTTTCCTACCTCTGATTTATTTTTGCTGTAAGATTCTCCTCTTTCATTATAAATGGCCCCTTTTATCAGAAACAGGGCCTTTTAGACAGGCTTTTGCTGTAATGTTATTTTTATTCTGATTGGCTAGTGTGGTGCCTTTATCTATTTTCCATGATCTATTTTATCCCCTCAGCTGCTTTTTTTCATTTACTTTTTTTTTTCAAGTTTCACATTTTATATACCACTGTTAATTGAAGGCAAGCAACTATGAGTAGTTGATACTGCTTCTCATATTTCTATAAGGATATAGGTGACTGTCACAAAGTCACTGTTTGATGACAGTATTTTTAACTGAATCCTGCCCTTGACCCAGAACTACATCAGGGTGTTTTTTCTCTCTTTTTTGTAAGTTCTGAAAGTGGTTGCTGTAAGTGGCAATCATATATGACATCAAAAACATGTACTTTAGATTATGTACCATCTGACATTTATCCACCTTGGATTGTTTTCATTTATGGTTTTATTGACCATTTGGAATAAGATGTACGTTAAGGAGTCTAACTGAGGCTTTCTTCTGAGCTATAAATAGATCAATCAAACTTCTGATCCTGTTTAGTTATATGCAGTGAACTGTAGTTACTACTGAAATGATCCCAGAATTACTTTGGGAACCTTAACTTCAAAAGGGACATGAGAAATCTAGTCCTCAGATAAGGAATTAATGGAAACTGGTTTTTAAACAAGGAGGGAAGAAATTTCTTCCATAAACTGAAGAATCTGATATCAGGACAATGCTTTCAGGCCCATTGTGTGATTCTTTGGGTGTCTTGTGCAGGGCCATGAATTGGACTCAACAATCCTGATGGGTCCCCTCTAACTCAGCTTATTGTGTGATTCTAAGACACAATTAAAGCAAATTTCACCAAAGAACAGACACAGGGATAGCCCCCAGAAGAACTGTAGAGTTCTGTAAGAGTGAAATAAAGTTGCCTACGGAGAGTAATGGTGAATAATGTAAAACTTACTAGGTTAAACAAGACTCAAAAGCTCCCCTTTCTCCCCAAACTGCAGGATAGAAAATTGCTTTTATGGGAAGAAATATAAGCTAGAAATTGTGCTTTAATTTAGACTTTTGTCATGTGGTGTATTCTGTAATTTCATGTGACAAGGTTTCAAGATAAATAGAAGAAATAACTATTTCCCCACATTACTGAGGTATGTCTCTGTTGCGCTGAGTCTGTGCATTTGCTGCAAGTTAAATTTGTTCTAGACTCTAGTATTTCTCCTCTGGAATGGCAAACATACCCATGGTAGTCCACACAAAATGCCACTGTAAATGAAATGTTAAACTTAAGTACTTGCTCTGAATTGCCTATCCGTGTAATCTGTAAATTACTTTCAATAATCCATAAAAGGAAACAGGCTGTGTCATGTTAAAGGTTTTTGCTCGATCTCAAGAAGTGCAGCTCTGCAGTTGCATTTATTCACTCTGGGAAAATTTCCTAATGCTTCAGGTGAAGAAAGGTCTTTAGCATCTTATCCTTGTAGCCCAGATCCCCAAGACTGCAAGAAAAAGATGTTCCTGTTGCTGTTCAGCTAAAATAGCCTCCTTCTTTGACAGACAATCCTAGAATGAATAGATGAAGTCTGGGGGAGCATGGCACTACTGAACAGGGAAGAAATGGAAAATGTATTGTGTCATTCTGATTTACTACGTAGCATAATTGTACATTTTAAACTAAAAACTCTGCAAAGTGAAGTGGTTATTTTTGGGCCTTTCTTTTAATGTTGTACTTGTAGCTCAGAACTCTCTTGATGCTATGCTCAGGACAGTGTCATATGTAACATACTTGTGCCATAATTCTGCCCCTCCAAAGAACGCAACCAGAATGCTCCATCAGAAAAGGGGTCTCTTGTAAAGCTGGTGTCAGACCTTATAGCTGCTTTATACTCTAGTCAGCCTTAGACTTTGAGGGATACTCAAGTGTTTACAGTGAATTACAAAAAAATTTACAGGATCATTGTGAGAAAGAAAAAACCCAAGCTTTTTCTTCAGAAATCCTGACAATCATAACATGTATGGGTGCTTTATGATCCATATCAGAGGAAGATTTCAGCATTGCTGATATTTTAATACGGCTGCATAACAAGAGACAGTCAAAAAAATAAAAATACATGGCTGAGATTCACATCTGCTCATAAAGCACAGAGTTTTGATGCTCAGTGAGCTTTGTAGCCCCAGTAATTCTCTCTTGCATCATATCAGAAGCCTTAGGCACTCTTGTCCTATGATGGCATCTTGTTAGCAAGCAGCAGACCCCAGCAGAAACAAAGACTTGGGGCAGCTCTGCCTAACTGCCCATGAACTCCAGTTTCATTACAATTCTGCCTAACAAAAGACTCAGTTACTAATTTGATTTGTAGAAGAGAAAACCCTGGCAAATTAAAAGCAGGAAACATTCCCAAGTGAGTTGCTGCAAAGTAGAATAAATGAGTAACTGCTTTAAAGGAATCATATTCCATTAATTTCACATAACAGCAAAAGTAGTTGGGCTTTTTCCTTGTTTATGGGTGAAATTGTATAGTTTGAAAACATCCATTATTGGAAGTACTGATATAAAGGTGTTTTCTAGAAAATAGTTAATTATAGAAGTCCTTGAGGCCATTTAAAAGTTGCCGTTTAAACAGTGTCAGGGTACAAACAAGTCATCATTGTCTTACTCAAAATTGCTTCAGAGTTCAGCAGAGAAATGTGTTTGGAAAGCAGTAGGAAGATTTTCATGCTTAACATCCTTACCACACAATTACAAGGTATGAGAAATATTTCCCTCACAGATATCTCACAGTCTAGTGAAATAATTGCTCTAACAAGCAGATTCAAGATCAAACAACCTGGGCATACTCAAAGTATATTTTCCCATTGTTTTCCCCATAAGAGTCTTACAAGACATTGTAACAAGGGTTAACTGAAATAGAAGAAATTAAACAGGTTAAAACTGGAACAGATGGGTCTATTCTAGGTTTTGACATATAGAAGGATTTGAGAATCCAAGGTGCCTTGACCTATTTTGCAGGGTCAGAGCTTAGGCAAAGATTCTTAATAACTCTTGAAATAGTAATATCCTCTACAAATACAAAAAATATAATAAAGGAGGTCTTACAGTTATAATGCTAGATAAAATGAAACATTTCTCTTAGAACTGGCACACTGTGCTCCAACTCATCATTCATTCCCCGCCATCTAAATGTTTTTCTCTGCCATTTCCTTCACTCTTCTATAAACAAAATAAGTCATATGTGTCAATTTTCACATAGAAATCTCTGGATTTGTTGGAGAGCATCATTCACTGTTTTATTTGCCTTTCTTTTCAAAACCCTATCTCCTGTTAAAGCTAAGCTAAAGCTTAAGGTGTAAAACTTATTCCCCTTCTGGTTTTAAAAACAGTTTATTAATCTTTACTCACCTTAGCAGTGTCACTACAGTTTAATTTACATTAATAACTCCAATTACTTCATTTGGTTCCTGTTGCAGGCCTGAAAACCAAACACACACCTTTAATCACATTGGATGAGCCTGTTTGGCATTGTGGACAAATAGCCAGTTGTACTCAACTATTTCTCACAGTCAGTAGATGTAACTGAATTGAATTGTGGTTATTATATAATTTGTAACAATTGTGGAAGCAAAAGGTGAGTTCCCTCCTCAGAGGCTGTTTGGATCCTAGTACTTGTAAGGTGGTAAGAATTACTTTAGGGCCAAGTAACTGTGGAACAGCAGCACTGTTCAGTCATGCATATTTCTGTTTACTATGATCATTGCAACACAAGAATGCAACAGTGAGAGTTGATGATATCCGCTTTTTAAATATACTTTCCTTGATAATCATTACCCACCAGAGAGAGCTGCTCTAGATAATAATTTAAAAATAGTTTCATTGTGAATTTTGGCTTCAAGATATAATTCTTCCTCACCTTCAGCCTAAATGAATAGGGATGTTTTAGAAGTATGTGTACTGAAGTGAAAGATCAATCTTAATAGATGAAGTGTGCCTTTTATAACCATGTGTCATGCTTTTATCCTTTTTATAAACAACTTTCAATCCTAGGGTTCATGAGAAAAGCTAATGTGCAGGGCTCTGTGCCAGTCTAAGGGCATAGTTATTAAGATATAATATTAATGGAAATGACCCCTGTCAGTAAGACAGACTAGGCCTGCTTCTGAAGCCTGTCTGGTCTTTACCAGTTTTATATTTCAGTTGTTCCCCTAGGCCCATCTGTGCACTGGCACATAAAGTTACAGAATTAAAGGAATGTAAATTCCACAAGTAAAAGTATTCCTATAAGTAAAATAAGTTTAAAAGTTCAAACTTGATCAAAATTTGTTGAGCCAATGACTTTTGAATACTAAAGACTTTATTTTCTAAATGTGAGATTGGACTCTGCAAGAATCTTCAGTATTGGAATAATTTGATCTCCTATTTTGCTGGTGTGGTATCTTTCTTTTACTTCTCAATGCTCTGGATAAATCCGTCCAGTTTATTAATAAATTTTATTATCTTTATTTGCAATTAAGCATTACTCCTAGGAATAACTCCATCAATCCTGAAATTTAAAGACATGAATCATCACATGTTAAACTGTTCGCCTTTACACCAACTATTTCCGAAATCCCCACTTTAAAGAGCAAATTACAAAGCAGCTTAAGTCAGGTCCACAGTTTTTAAATTGCACCTATTTATCTTGGTCACCCTTTGGATTATTATTTCAGATATGTGTAAATTACTAGGCTTTTTTTTTTAATTAATTGCTGGGAGTGTTTGAAGTTGCTTGGTTTTCCATTGAAAGCAAATAAAGTCATGTTTAAAGTAATTTTAGAGTTTTTGCTTCACACTTGAGGTGGACTGCATAAATGTAGGACAAACTGAAACAGCCCTTACAAAATATTACTGTCTATCTAAAATTTAAAGTTCTGTGCATGTAAAACAGAAGTAGAGTAACTGAGTGCATTTTACAGTATCTATTTTACCTGTCTCACTCACAAAGAAATCTAATTATCTATCTCTAGGGTATTATGGGAAAGGACAAACCCCAAAATATTTCGAGAGAATTACCTTAACATCCTGGGACTAAATTTCTTGGCTTTAATGATAAAGCTGTAGTATCTTGTTTCCTAAGGTTATATAAACTAGTAATATAGTCTAAATATTTAGATACTTTATTATCCTACAGAAAATCAATATTTTTACAAGTAGCTGCTGACAGCCATCAATTGTTCATCCACATTCTGCTTCAAAGCCAGTGAATTTATTTTTAACTAAGAAGATCTTTTGTATCAAACAGTAGGCAGATTAAATGCAATTTACTGAGATTAAGTTTGAGGCAGATTTCTGAGTCAAATTGCCAGCTGCATCTTTTTGAAAATCTACAGGTAGCTGAAGTGAGAGGCATTTAGAACTTCCAATAAACTTAAATCTAAATGATCAGCAGCATGCCTAGGGCTGTGGTGAAAAACTAGGGCAGATTCACTGCCTCAGGAGCCAATAAAGGCAATTTTGTTACATGCTGCAGCAACTGGCAAGGGAGCACATCCATTCAGCACCTGCTATGGTTCAAGCTCCATTGAGCTACTTCTGGACAGCTCAGCTGATAGCCCTCAAAGAGAGTTTAAATTTGAGTAAAGTCCAAAGAAAAATCAAACAAATCTTTTGTGCCTTGAAGCACTAGATAGAAAGAAACTTTATATATTGCATATAGTAGTAACTAACATAGATTTGTATATACTTTACATAATTTTGTAGGTTAGTCTTCTGCTTAGCTGACAAAGGGAATGCCAGCAAGCCTGACACCACAGCTTTTTTGACCACCCTAGGAGTAGATGGAGGCACTTTGGATGCACTGTGAGTGCATCCAAAGTGCTCTTTCCTGGGAGCATCCTTAGTGGTCACCTAAGAGTCCCAATCCTATGAACTGAGGATTTTGGTCTTTAAACATAAATTTATAGTAAGAGTTATGATTACATTTGCTGTTGTTGTAATTTTCATTTTAAGTTCTTTTCTGCCTTGATTCATCTCATAAATCCTTGGTAAGGCTTCCACATTGTGAAAGATCATCAAAGCATGTGCTTTGAAGTTCAAAATATATGGATGCAGGTGACCCCCATCATAATGGCTCTAAATTGTGACTGGTTATCCCAGCTTCACACCAGATTATCAGCAAAGTATATAATTTCTGCCTTAGGCTTTCTTACCAGGAATTGTCCTGTAATTTAATTTTAGAATAATCAGCTCATGACATGGTATTCCAGAGAGAAATGTCATGTTTCAGATACAAGCTGTAATTTTTTAAATGTTATTTGTGTCCTGCTTTTTTTCTATATTCAACAGCACAGATAAAATGGCATTAAAATAACATGGGTATTTTTTCCATTCCAACTGGTCAAACTAGAAAGGTTATTGAGGCACTTACAGCAGAAATGTATTTCAGGAAAAGGAAATTTCCTTTTTCTATTGAGTTACTTTTCATAGAGGTTACTTTCCTGAAGTGTTCTGAGAGATGAAGAAATAAGAATTGGAAGGAACTGAAATTGCAGGAAGCAGTTTCCAAGTTACTGTACAGGAAGGGTTTTAGAAGCCTCACACAAATTTTGAGTTTCTCTCCAAAGGATATGTCTACTCTTTCAGATTTGAGAAAAGTGAGATATGTCTGAAACCTTGAAATATTAAAAGAAGAAAATTTATTTTCTTGGCACAGAGAAAAGCTGTAGGTGTTTCATAGAAATATAAAGGGGGAAAGGAATATTCTGAGGCAATTTAGTCAATATATTCTCTAAGGGATATTACAAAGTGATTAACAACGTGAAGCAGACCCAGGGCATACAGCCAGGGATTTATCTCCTCTAATAAGTAAGACATGAGAAGGGGCTATTGCAATGATATTATTCAAAGTTTCACTGAATGTAGGTATTATTGGAACATTTGCCCTGACTTCTATAGTAACCGGTCCTTCTTTTTCACCAAGATACCCTGTGTTGAAAGAAAAAATATTCCTGAAGAAAGCAAGTCTTCCAGAGATAGAGCAGGTGGGTCCACCCATCCTATTAATTAAAGCATGGCAATGCTTAATCCCACTAATTGTTAAAAATGCAGGCATCTTCTCATACCAGCATCTGTGACGTTTCTCATACCAGTGTCTGTTTCTTAATCTTGTCCTTTTTAAGTTTCATGCAGTATTTTCTCCCTGTGAAGATGCTTAGGCACTACTTGAATTACCACTGATGGTGGTGGGGAGGGAGGGAGGCAGATAGGAAAAAGCCCAGAGTGCAAGGTCTCTCACTGCAAGGTGTTAGTTTGCCACGTCCACTAAAAACTACACCTAATTACTCACCAGTTTGATGTGGTAACATTTAAATCTTCTTACTAAGATTAGTTAAGCCCATCCTACCATGCATTTTTCACAAGGCTTTTAAATTCCCTCATCAGATATCTGTATCCTGTATATATTAAATTTCTATTGATTTATTTTCTATTTCCTTCTCACTGTTTTCTTATACTTAGATACTGTTGTCACATTGTGATGACCAGGACACGCTTTGGATGTCACTCTTACCTTGACATTGTTACCACATGATTCTCGCTGTCTAGCAGCCATCTTTTTTCAAAAAAGTTTCCAAATTTCTTTTGACATCTTTCTCTCGAAATATATTTGGGGCTATATTCTTTTTTTTTGCTGAGAACTAGGTGGACAGCTGCAACACTGCTATTGATCTGTAGGATTGGAAACAATACCCACTTCTGTTATTATTAATCTTTAGTGAACATAGTGATGTCCAAATTAAAATAGAATTGCAGTAAAAACAATGCCTTTTGAGCTCGAATGTTACCTTTTTATTTAGCATTGCTATGGTTCCCCTGTTTGGCATCCTGTATGCTTTATTCAAACTGTATTTCCCAAAATCCAATTTTTCTTTATGCATGTTGGAAAGCCAGTTAAGAATTACCCTATCCTGGTAATGTTTTCTTTTAAAGAACAGTTTTCAGTTATTTTTGTCATCTTTCTTAATTATCACTATTTCCTATATATGTTCTTTAAAACTCTGTATCTTCAGTGATTCATATGCATTGAGGTTTTACGAGTGCTTAACTTAGGTACAGATTTTTCAGGTAGACAGTGATTCCCTTTTTTTTTTCTTTTCTTTTAATACCACCTTCTTTATTTTGTTAGCGGCATATTGGTGACTTTTTAGCATCACACTAGTCTGACTTTTTCTCACAGATTTCAGGCAACTCCTTTGCTCTTCTCATGAGTCATAACAATTCCTTTCCTTAGCAAAACAACTGGCATTGGTTACACAGGCAGTTTTATCCTCCTTGTCAGCTCAGCTGAACTCATTTGCAATATGCTGAGTAGCTGTTTGCATGACAGTTGTCATCTCAGCTCACTTTTCTCCCTGTTGCTAATACAACAGCCTCCTTGGTGTCCAGCTAGTCTCTGAGACCACTAGTTCATTATCATTACCGGTGGAAATGCAGCCTGATCTCACTGGCTAGCCTCCTCCCTTACAGAGATGTGGCACACTCTTTTACAAAAACAGATCTTACACTTTGCACCAGCTATGCAAACAGGAGCATGTCTGTAGCACTCACGATAAATTGTGCTTCAATAACTTTGCTAATATCCTGAAATCTTCTGCTATTGGACTCTGGCAAAAGTACGCCATTAGAGACAGCATACAACTTAAGAATTTCATGTCATTTAGTGTTGCATTTTTACTTTTGCTCCAGGCAATTAGCACAGTATCTTGCACTTATATCCATGAGCCTTCAGTCTTACCTGATCTGTAGTAATGCTTCCAGCTTCTTGTCTTCCACCTCTGAAATACTTCATAAGTAGATACATCTCTTAACTGAAGAGCTTACAAATTAGAAGGGTATATTTTAGTTCAAACAGTACTTCTCAGGATTGATCTTACTTCAGAGCTTACTTAACCTCTAACTCCAAGACAAATGGAAATTCACTACCAACTCTCAATGTATGTTTCAATATCTAGTGTTTAAATGACTGTTTTCAATTACTCGAGATGGACAGGGTATGACAGACCAACAGCTATATATGAAAATGTACTCTGTTAGCATTCTGTATCTACCTCTGAACAGGAAGTACCCCTTCCAAAATGAGTAGAGGATGTGCATGCCTTTTGCACATGCAGCCTAAACTGGATATTCTCCCTAATTGCTAGTATACTGTCTATCACACACACAGACAAACACAACCCTTTTTCATAGCTCATTTGCTTTTTATAAGTATTTTTAAAGGTCACAGCCCTGAAAATTCTGTCTCCAGAAATTACAGTAACAGTTGACACACTGTTACTACACTTAAATGAGAAATAAATGTCAGTGCTCGGATGTTAACTACCAGTGGGGACACTGTCAGAGAAACATGGGAGGATACTGTTAATTCTTTAATTCAGGCAGGCAAAACCTGGGCAATGCCAAAGGAATCTTCTCCAGATGTGACTAGGAACTGAAACCTGGGCTCCTCAACTGAGTATGCTCTTTGCTTGCTTTAGAACAAGAAGTAACTCACTGTAATCAGACAAAAGTGAGTTGTTCTGCTAAGTTTTCAAGGTGAAGATTCACAAAGCCATAAGCCTGCACTGTCCCATGCAACAACAAGCATCTTTCTGAAATGCTTTTAATTGGTTGAAGAGACTGTTCTCCTATGCCTGCAACAAATAGGCTGAACTGTCTGTGACATTCAGTGCTTGATCCAGATTAATAATTTGCCATCTGAACTCTATTTCCACAAACTCACAAGCAATGTAGTAAACTGGTAGTGTATTGTCTTTTGGGTATCCCCAATGTGACAAGAAGAAATGCATTAGGCATCTCCTATTTTCCTTCTAAAGATAATCTATCCTGAACTGGGGAACATATATAAGCTCCCAGGCATAGGGAGCATATTCAAGATGCGCTCATCACTTTAGTTTTGATGCTTTTTTATTTTTCATTGTACATTGCTAGTAGAAAAATAGCCTAGAATTGTTTGAATTTTATTTTTGTTCATATTATTTTAATGTGTATCTGAACATAAAAGTTTATAACACTTAAAGAGCAATAATTTCAAAGAACAAAACAGCTTTAGGTTTGGAATTGGATCAATGAGATTCACTAAAAACTGATGTATATGGTTCTTTGTATTTTAAAATATGCTTGTGAATAGGGAAAAAAAAAAAACCCTGAGCTGTATGAAGCTAATTTTGGAATGATGCTTTAGTAAATGAATGACTTACTCGCTTCATCTCAATTAAGAGGCTTTATACTGAATGATGCTTTTCTTTGGCATACAAAAGTATTTATCTAAAATCAAAGATGCTGATTGTCCCCAGGACACTTGATTATAGTCTGAACTCTTTGTGAAATGGCTTTGTTTGTATGATTTCCTTTCTGAAATGGAAATTTTCCCCTTGCTGTGACATGATATAATCTACACTCAACAGCAATGAAACTTGATGACTGGCACACTACAAAAACAGCTAGCTATTTCAGGTAATGAAACTGACTTCCTGACACACTTCAGCTGCAGCTTAGTTTAAGAAATCATTGTTCTGTAGGGTATGCTGGAACTAAGTTACCCTGCAGGAAGCTGGATGCTCTCACACATTATATTTCTGATTCTCTCTCAGCAGTAAGTGTAAAGCTCATGCTTTTGGCTCCACCATGGAGCTACCAATTGTAACTGCAACTGCACTGTTGACACTCATCATACTACTTGAATCCTAAACTTAAACGTCTTTATATGACTATCTCTACTCTACCTATGTATAGTATAACTTCAGACTCACAAGATTTTAAAAGAACATGATGTTTTATCCAGAAATACTTACTAAGAGTAGAAAGGCTGCTAAGCTATCAAAAGTCAAGTTTGCTAATTAATGCATTTTTAAGACATTATTTAGAAATACAAACATAGCAAAAAAAAATCTTTTACAGGATCAGTGAAGAAGCTGTTTTAATACATTCCTATTCATCAAACAACTCTAACTTTCTAGAGTTCTTTAACTTCATAATCACTTTCCTATATTTGTGAACTTCTGCTAGTCATAAAAATATGTTTTCTTACTGAACTACCTCAGGATGTCTATCAAAACTGCAGAACTGTAGTCTGCATTGTTGAAGGTTTTTGTTGTTGATTCTATTTTGAAGGCTGCAATATACCATTAATTTCATGTTTCATACTGTGCCATTTCCAAACTAGCCTCAGCTATTAAATTGTATTGCTGTCTTCCTTCCTCCCATGCCTTTAAGAAAAATACCTTTAAAAATAACCTTTAATGCAGTTTGAAATACAACAAAAGGACTGCACATACTGACATGTCACATATTACTCATCTCCTAGTATTCCCTCAAATGAGGAAATAATACAGTTCTCATTGTTAGCCTCACTGTATTTTAGACACAGGCAGCTGAAATAAGAGTTATTAGCTTTAGGACATGCTTTGTGTGTATGGGCAAGATTAATCAGCTACTCTACCTGATACAGATTTGGGTATGTACTAACCAAGGAGTATTACTAACCAAGCCTGCCCGTGATATACATATTTCAAAACAGATTCTGCTCCAAAATATTGGCAACTCATGCATGAGTCACTTTATGAAGTTCAGTTTTTCAGAATTTTAAGCATTTTCTGACTAAGCCATATGAATAAAATAAAAGTGTGTAAAATCTAGTTCCACCTTTCTTCAGGCACCCTCTTTCTAAAGTAGGCTTTCTGAGAGTTAATTTTCTGAAACTTATTGTCAAATAATGTTTTGCTGAACTTCAGTGGAGCTTTGGCCATGTAGAACACCTGACATTCCAGCCATAAAAAAACACAGTATTTGAGACCTTGTTAGACCGAGAACTTTATGAGGTGAATTCCCACCAAAAGTAGAATTTTCATGTTTGAGTTTATCATGATATACACTGAGGAACTTTGACACTTTCCAGCTTATCAAGAGTGTCCTTCTACAGTGACACTGACCAAAACTACTTGGATTGGGGACGCAGATTTCTTGCTTCAGAAATAAGCAAACAAACATCTAAAGAACTAGTTTGTCTTCTGATTCTGGACCTTTGATCTGAATCAAGTAGAGATTAAATAGTAAACTTGTGGGACTCAGTACACAGTGAGTGACCCAATAGGAAGAAGCAGCACTATTGCTTCCCTGAAAAGCCGCTTTGACCCTTGGTTTTTCAATAGCATTTCAGCTGGGCAGAAAAAATACTTCTTTCTGTGCTATGCCTGCTTCCCTTTCTTTTCATTGAGCAGCTGATTTGTCAAAGGGACTAAGCCATCAGAACCTTCAATTGTAAACATTTTCAAAAGGACCAACTTTAGAAATACTAATTCTTAAAAGAACAATTTGAAAACTAGGTAAGAAAGTGCTCCTGGCTCTTGGCTAGAAGGGCAATCCAGAATTTTGAGAGTTTCAGAGAGAGATAGGAGTAGCATTAGTCAAACAGATGCAACAAGTTTAAAAAAGATTAAGTTGCTTTCCTCTAATTCTTGATGAAATTTTAGTCTACTAGCTAATATTTTGTTCAAAATTTTCTTTTTTTTTTTTTCTGGAAATTTTATATATGATATTGTCCCAAACTATACTCAACTGAGTTTCACTTTTATTATTCTAGTTCTCAAGTTGTTCTGTCTTTTCCTGTGTTCCTCAACTTCTCTTTTTTGGGGATGACTCTCAAAATTTAATTTTCATGTACGTCTTTTTGTGCCAAGGTTTAACATAATATTCATCAGCATTTTTACCAAAGACTGATGCTTGATCAGCCTCTACAAGAGCTGAATTTCACACAGTGAAGATAGATCTATTAATAAAAAATGTATATCTAAATTATAATCTGAAACAGTGCATACCCCCTAAAGATGTAAGTATATTTCTCAGTTAACTCGATAGAATATAGTCAGAAGTTCAAGAATAGAGATGAAGGAAAAACAAAATACCAAATAACTCATGCCAGTAATAAAAAGTGCATTTAAATAGAGACCTATGTGCAGATTGGCTCCCCTTTTCTTTCATAAAAACATTTCATATGGGATATGTGTCAGCTTAATAAACTGTTGACCAACACCAGACTGATCAATGACTGACATAGTGTTGCATTAATAACAAAAGCTAGTCAAGCTTGGGGTAAGCTTTCCTTTCTTGGAATTTTTTTCCCATTGTCTTATGCGCTGCCAAAAAAACCCTATCATCAAAGGTGTAGTCTTTCTAAAAGTCAGGTAGTATAGATGTGTCTCAATAACTATATTTATGCAGTTGTTTGTTAAACTTACTAAGAAAATCACTGATAGTGGCAAAAGCACTTTCTGTGAGCATCTCCCCCAAAACATACCTCTCTGCTACGATTTTTGGATACTTTTCAGGGTGTTCAAAAACTGTGCTTAAGTAGCTTAAGTACAGATGCACCTGCATGGCCAAGAACTATGTATTAAAAGCTGTTGGAACCCAGATATAAAAGAATCTTTCCTGTGAAAGCATGGAGTGCTGGTTACAAAACACCCTTGTGTGAAAACAGGTCCTTAGTTGCAGTGGCCTAGGTCAGCAATTACCTGGTAACAGCAATAAGCAGGTTCATTGACACACACAATGGTAGTTACATCTTCACTTAAAACCAGACATAAGCAGTGCTCAGAAAACTCTTTAAAACACTGAAAGATTTCTCCCCCCCCCTCCCCGTTTTCATCAATAAAAGTTGTGCCTCTCCACAAGATAGAAGAGTATGTGTCATTGTTATTCATGGAAACTGTCAGGCTTTTTAACTCTGCTGAGAAACAAGAGGAGTGAATGACAGATGGGGCCTGCTTTCTTGCCAAGGAAGTTCTTTGCTAGCAGAATGCCATAGAATGAGTCCTAAAAGAGAGATGACAATTTAACTTGTTCTTATACACAAATGTCATCTGAAAAGAGGCTTTTCATTGTGAAGTAGCCTGATTTGTCCTATTAACTCCTATGTATATCAGCTGATGTTTTCAGTCTTAGCCTTAGAAGCCAGGTGGTCTTTAAAAGCTTGAAACATTTACATTAGGTGTAATACCACTAATGCAAGCTGCTTTAGTGGCTTCCCAAAAGCTGGAAAGTATTTAACTCAAGTGTGAAACCTTGAGACGGTGAGCTTGAAGATTTTATAAGAAACTTCAAAAGTCCTACCTATTGCTGAGGTATTCAAACTGCAGTGGCTCTTTCTTAGTATGATATGTTTTTCCATGCTTATTATATACTTGTCAGGACAAAAACATGAATCAGGCCAATACACTTCAATATTGTACATTCGCAATGTGCCAAGGTCTGAGCTCTTAAGATCTGCACAAGGTCATTTAAAGCAGGGGAAGGACATAAGTAAAATCTCCTCAACTAAGCATGGGTGTATAGAAACACAGGTAGGCAGGAGAAGGAGGATGATGGCTGAAAGGAAAAACTGAAAAAGAAAATTAATTTTGGGCTAAACAAAAGCGTTCGTATACATCGAAATGGAGTACTTAATGCTGTAATGGAGTACTTCCTTTGAACTTTGTTTTAAAAAGTCTTCAGATATTTTTTGCTATTTCAAATTTTAGAAGTTCCTTTACAATGATCATCTTTTAACTTTTTTCTTTTCCAGTTTGGTGAGGGTGGGGTTTCTGTTGTTTTGGTTTTTAAGCAATCCATTTGCATCCCTCACCAACTCAAATTTAGAATTTTTTCCCACTGAGTAGAATCTATAATTACAGCAGAAAGCTTCTTCCTACTTGATTTTCCTTCTCTTCTACTATATATGAAATTGCAGATGCATGTACTTGGAAAAAGTTCTAGAGATTTGGGGATTTACTACTTGACAGACTTCATTAATCACTTTATAAAGAGCTCTTAACATTAGTTATTCTTAAATTTATCATTAACTTCAGGATGAATTTTTTTTTTTTAAATCCATTTGGCTCTAAGCTATTTTTTATCCTTGAATAGCTAATGATTGTCTTGATATTGTACTGAAGGACGAAAAGTAGCTCCCCAAGGTATGGAGGGTCCTCAGTATCCTAGTTACAAAAAAATGTTTCCTCTAAATAATGAGGTGAGGAATTTTCTGAATTACATTTATTAGGATTGGACAACACAATGGAAAAATGTTTATCTTTCAGAATGTTAGCTTTTAGAAAAAATAAGTTCCCCAAGGCACACAGACAACTACTGGTTTATTACCTTTAGCCTGATTCACCTCTCATTTACTCCTGAATGCTGTAGCTAAAATGAAGGGGTTCTTGTTGTCACTTTTAGTAAAAACCTCAAGCCATATGAATGTGTTCAAGAGCTCTAACTCTGAAGTGATAGGACAGGACAAAATGCTTATTGATTTACATTGCAGCAGCAGAGGATGTTATTGGCTTTCCCCATGTACATTTCAGTATTGTCTAAGCACTATCAGCTCTCAGGTGAAGAGAGTTCCAACAGTTGGTGCTGCTTCTGATTTTCTGGAGTCAAAAATTTTCTTTGCCCTCAGTTTCTTGGTAATTATTGGCTAGTCTTTTATTCAGAGTATGAGAGGAACACTCCCCCCACCAAAAAAAAACCCTCAAAAATTACCCACCCCTCAGAGTCATTAAATTTAGGGCCACTTAGACACATATAACATTTTTTATATCTGATAGTCATTAATACTTTATTTTCTCACCTTTGTGCTAATAAGAAACTCACTGAAATTAAATATTACAGTTCAAAATTTTCTATCAGCTTTTGATTAAATTCTTTGGTTAGTTTCACCTTTATTTCCTTCAGTGATGTCTGTATGTCTTCTGTTTGAGCCTTTAATGTATTCTGAGTCCTACTACAGTGGAATATCCTATGAGCCTGAATGGAGTCTGAGACTAAAAAGACAGTTTGTGATGTCTGAATTGCAATATCTGAAAAACTCTTGCAGTTCTTACAAAGGCTATTTTGAAATATGAATAACAGCTTCCATGGGAAATACGAAATATATGGTTAGTAAGACTGTAGATCAACCTGACAGCAGCTATTGGTAATAAAGATACTAGTAAGCATTTTTTCTGAGTGGCATTCTTGCCCTTTATGTTCTACCTCGGCTTATCTCTGCCCTTCTGCATTTGCATGTCAAATGTTAATCATAAAAAGCTTATTAATATCCCTTACAAAAATACTTTCTAATATATTTGTCTTGAGCATTGGTTTTTTTCAGCATTTATTTTCTTACTTGAATACAGAAGAATCAATATTGCAAATCACATTCACACAGCTAACCAGAAATCTCTGGATTTGGTGATTATAATTTTAAATAAAGTGAAATTTTATCCTTAATGATGGAGCACTATGCAGTCATTAGAACACAGGTTATGTAATTGCTGGGTTGCACCCAAAATAAAAGACCATCATCTTGCTTTCTGTGGCATCTATTATGCCTTTCTACAGTACAGGATGGAATTCAATGAACTAAAGTTATAGAAATATGCTGCTTATTTGCTTTATGTTTTCATATACATGTGATGGAACTGGAGCTGTCAGCATTATGATCTTCGTTTAAATTCTCTTTGACAATTTCTTCATCAACAAATGTAAGAAGGTATTTATAAAGCATTCATTGTCCTAGGTTGCCACAGAAATTGGCAACCATTGGTAAGCTAGGGAAATAACTACATGTCATTTTGAACTCTAAGAAGCAAACCAACATTTTAGTATGCCCACTTCTCAAGCTGTTGAGTTTTGTCTTGAGCTCTGACACAACAGGGAGAGAAAAAGATGCAGGCCATTACAGTGTGTGAGGTGACACGAGGCCTCTGTGCAAGCCACTAAAGGGATGAATGTACCCCAGGGAATGGCAGAAACATGACAAAGGGTTTGGGGTATGTGATGCCCAGCAGACTGGGAGTGCATGAGGACGACAGAGGTATGAAGAACCTGGTGCCATCTCACCCATTCATCCTTTTAAATTTTTATCTGAAATAAATGATTCCCGGTGCAGCACCCAGGCTTAGCCCAGCCCAGCATCAGCCCAAAACTACACAGAAGGCAAATGAGCAACTAAGAAGTGTGGAGCACCCTCTAGCCCATTCTGCTCTCCTATTTATCAGTGTAGACATCTCTGAAGTTTGTTGGCGATGCCTCTGGTGAAAAATCAGAACTGAAGGTGACATCTGCTACCTTTTGATATATTCTGCACATTTTACAAGTTTGGTGAGATGAGACTTTCAATCTTGTTAAAGAAGCTTTGCAGAACGTACTGTTTCATTTCCAGTAATACGATGTTATTTTAGATCCAAGCTGGATCAGATTGTGTGATAAAAGTGTGAAGGCTCTGTGCATTACCAAACAAAGGAGACTCTTGCATGTGAAAACAGTAATGTTGATGTGAGGCCTTTCTAGATGGTTGGAAAATGTATGGCATGGTTTCTGAAATGGGACAGCAAGAAGATGGAAAAGGAGGGCTGATCTTCAGAAAAGCAAAATGCTTTTCCTAACTATCACAGAGCAGAGCTTTTTCTGTTCTTGCAAAGCTAATGCTTCTGTTTGTTGAAGAAGATGATCTAAAAGAAGATAACTTTTTTTCATCCAAATTTCTGCAAATGCCATGTTCCTGTACCATATTTAGGCCCAAATTACTGTGGATTTGTGTGAAAGGAAGAATGAGCAACTATTTTTCCTGACATCAGTGTTTTATGATTACTGAGCTATTTAGAAATATTTGACATTGTACTGATTTCTCTCTCAAAATAAACTTTTCTGATTACCCTTACATTTCAGTGATTTCTTTTGTGCAGTACTGAATCTGCAGCTTGTGAGGTAACTGGCAAAAAGTCTGATTCATCAGCATTTTTGTTTGCTTTCTTGAGTTTGTAGTGGCACAGCAACAATGAAGAAGCAATCATCCATCATACAGCTAGTCAAACAGAACAAAGTTTTGAAAGAGGAAATAATTCATGGTGTTCGCATTACTCATTCAAGTTCTATGTGACTGTTCTTGAATTTTTCTTCTGAATTTTAATAAAACTTTATAATTCTGGAATAGGAGTGATGATGTTTTCTAAATGCCAGAGGTTTGGGGGTGGGATGTCGTATGGGACACACAACTTCACCAATAATATTTTCACATGATTTAGATATTTTTCATTTTTATAAAACTTTAAGGCAACGGACCTTTAAAAGTACTATGGCTGGAAAATTCCCACTAAGCTAAAAAGGTCTTCTGATTTTAAAATGCTTAAATTTTAATTGATAAATGTTTTTAGTATATTTCCCAAGTAAAATTTCTGACTCTATGCAATATTGACAAACCTAGTAGCATAGAAAACAGAAGCCAAATTACCAACAAAATTGATAAAAAGAACTTCTCTTGTATTTGCTCTGGAAACTGAATTTCTTGATTTCCCATATGTGGAGGTGAGCTCCTAGCTTTTCCTTTCAGTTGAGTTTCTCAGCTGATTTTGAGAACAAGAGTTTCATTGCAAGAAAACCCCAACAAATGAGATTTGCAAGACATATGCCCACAGCAGCAGTACAAATATGTGATGATGATTTTGAAACTTGATGACAAAACTGGAGACAGAGGACTTTAAATTACTTTAAAAATCAATTTAAAAAATGTAGTATATATTGTTATTTATATTCAGAGTCTATATCTAAAAAAGCAATTCGTTTTTTAAGGTGAATATGCTGAAACTTTTCTCTACAGAAGGTATTGAAAATAAAGGTTCTCAGTGGGAGTTTGTAGGATCTTGAATTTTGAACTTTTGTAAAAGAGTACTTTTTGTTTCACATCAAATTTCCATTTCTACAATGCTACCAGCATCATGCCTCTTTCTTGAGGTTTAAGTGATCTTAAGACAAGTGTTAGAGGATGTGAAATGCTCTGAGAGAGACCCTTGGATGTCTGAGGATGAAAACCAGGTGTGATAAAGCAGAATCACCAATTGTTTGCAACTCTGTTTGGTATCAGGGTTGCACTAGCAAAAAGACACATCCCTTCGTCCTTCCTCCTGCCCTTGAGAGTGGTTTGCAATGCTCACTCCCACTAAGCAGGTTGAAAAAAATCATGGGAACAGACCTGGTCATTTTACATCCTGCGTTACCCAGAGGTAAATACTATAATCAAAGCAAGCTCCCATTCCATTACCTTTATACACTCTTTTATATGGTAATATTACAGATGGTTAATCATCATTTTACTCGATTCATCCTCTGCTTAGAGCACATCAACCTCTGATGTTTGTAACAGTGAATGTGAAGATGGGTACTTGGCCTTTCATGTGAGGGCAGAGTTTTCTTCTGCAATAAATGCACTGAATAGTGGATTTTCTGGATGAGGAGAATTGATTAGCCATGACCAGGGGTCCCTTTTGATTCTATGCATAAAGCCATAATCTCAGAATATTTACCTTGGAGGACTTCAGCTTCTCAGATGGAAATGCATGGCTGAACAGCTTCTCATGGTCATCTTGCTTTGTAGTTCTTATCCCTGCTAGGGTGTTTTAGACTCTTCTGTCCGAGGTCATATCAGAAATCTTAGTGGAAGTGTTATCTTAGGAGAACATTGGAACAGTGGAAATGAAAATATGTCCCCAATACACTAAATTGTGGTACCAACATCGAATGATTTCAGGATGCTGCTCTTCCACTATTTATCATTTATGGCTTGAGATTTCAAACATGAAATACCTGAAGGTTTGAACATATTCACACTCAAGAAATTGTATATTCTGCATCTCTACTGCAAGTTCTCCTAGGGTAAGCATAAGTTATTGTTGCATGTCTCATATATTTGCAGCTTTTAACTCACACAACAATGATGTTGTCTTTTTCCTTCCTTCCTTTAAACTACTTCAGTGCTTTAAAAATTCAGCACTGCCTAATAGGGCGAGGTGGCTTAAGACTATTTGAAAAAATATTTGCTGAAAAATAAGCCTTTAATTCTTTACAAAGCAGACATGGATTTGCCAGTTGTGGCCTATGACCCTTACAACAAAATTGTTCTCAGGATTCAGGAAATTACATTGAATTTCATCTCTTGAGAGTCCATGTCTGCATTCAATTCAACCTCCAGAGGCAGACATAGCTGGCAAGCTGTGGAATTCCAGATGCAACATCTCCTAAATCTTTTCTGCCAGTAGTCCTACTTTTTCGACACAATTATTATATGATCTCATAGCAATCATTTCTATACTTAGGATGGTTTTAGCTATTATGCTTTTTGCACTGAGTGGAAGAACATCAGGGCTGAATGTCTTCAGACAAAAAGACAGCTGAATCAAAATTTCCAATATGCTTGGTAAATTTCCTAACTCTGCATGATGAACTAAAAAAGTAAGTGGAATTTCTGACAAGATCAATGCCCATTGGTTTTCTGAGTACTTTAATCTTTGGATGGATTCATCTCTTGAATATAAACCCAAATTTTTAAAATTCAGTTGAACTGAATAACTTCTTGGTTAGCTGCATGCAACAATAAAAAAGTGTAAATGCTTGTATAGCCTTTCTTAGTGATCTTCTGTCATGTCCTTATATCCTGGCAGGGGTGAAAATGTACCAATGAAGGACATCCTTTATGTAGACAATAGAGCAAGTCTTGCACATGACAATCTTCTAAGCAAGACTATTTTACTTAGATATTTCAAATTGTCTGGAAACTACAGAGAGAGTAAAGTATCAATGGCATTCTCTTAAATGTAGGAACATACATTTTGTGGAGCTCTGTGAGGAACTAAAGTTCTTTCTAACTGTCTGGATTGCAGAATTGAACCAATTTATTACATTTGTATATGACAGTGGAAGATAGGCTTAAATTCAAAGTGTTTTTGACAAACTGGATAAACGTTTTGGAAAAAAAAGTTATATTCAGTAGAGACAGTACAAAATGGAGAAATATTCAGCCATAGAAATATGAACAATGAATTAGGTGATCTTGAGGGAAACAAAACAAACAACAGCTTAAATTTTATCACTAAGTTATACTGCTGTTACAACCAAAGCTCGCATTCCATAGGGACACAGAGAAAAAGAGTACACACTGGGACATGTGTATGATTATCCTTCTTTTCCTATAAAAAATTACAAGATCCCAAGTAGCTTATTAGCTCCAGCTTTGGACTTCAAATAAGATACAAATCAGTTGAAGACAGTCCTGAGGAAAGCTGGAGGATACATCAGCTTTTGAGATGTCCTGGAGTGCCTAAAGAACAGTTTCTGGAAGTGGGCTTTACCTGTGTAAAGACTGAGGGGAATACTCTGCTTGCTGTCGCATTGGTGGCTAATGTAACACCTGGAATCACAGCAAGGGAGGTTCAGGTTGTAAATTAAGGAACAGTTTGCAATGGCAAGTCAAAACAGATTGCTTGAGAAAGCTGTAGTGGTGCTATGGCTGGAGGACTTCAAAATGCATTGGACAAATGCTTGTTAAGAACGACACACACATGTAGCTGATTGTGCCTTGGGGCAGAGCCATGGAGGAGCTGACCTTGCAAGGTCCTTCCTCAAAGTCCTGTATGAAGAGCATTATGCTGTTTCCTCCCATCCCACCTTCATCATTTAGATGTTCTGCCTTCAAGCTTTCCCTTCTCTCCAGCTACTCTCCTAAAAATAACCTTTCTACTGTATCTTTTACTATTTTATGCATGTGTAGGAAATGCTTTCTAAACAAGATGGTTCTGTGGATGGACAAGACTGATCTCATCCATGGAAAAAGAGAGGACTACTTCTCAGTGTTTGTAGCTATGTACTGTGGCTACAGAAAGAAAATTCTTACTGCAGGATTAAGACCTAGACATTCAGAAATAGTTTAGCCACCAATAGGAACAGGGACTGTAGCTGCAGTGACCGACAGCTTTCTATATGCAGGACAGAAAGAAAGGAAGTTAGATGCAACTTTATTTTTCAGTATTTGTTCTGGACAGGTCAACGTTATGAGCCTGACACACATTTTCCCACTGTTTGATGTGACAAAGCTGAAAGGGCAGTAGGTCCTAGTAAGCTTAACCTCAGTGTCCTCCAGTTTTGCTGAGAGGAGTTGGTTTGGGAAGACAAGGTAATTACACTGCGTAGTCAGAACGAGAAGCTGAACTCAGACCAGAAGCCCAAGGGGGTCCGACTGCAACACGCTGGGTACAAATCGACATCGCTTTGAACATCTCCTTCCCTCCGTGCTGCTACCGAAGTAGGGGGTGCCCTCAGCCCCCCGTAGTTCGGGGAAGGCTGGAGCTGCTCAGGCTGTGGCCGGGCGGGCTCCGGAAGGGCGGCGCTGCGGGGGGAGCCTGGGGAGACCCCGGCCGGTGAGCGCCCCAGCCCCGCCTGGCGCAGCGGGCCGTACCCCGGGCAGGGAGCCGCCCGCGGGCTCTCCGCGCGGTTCCCCCCGCATTTCACGTAGCGCCGAGGAGGACGGACCGGAACGGGAATTGCAAGCCCCGTCCTCGATGTGCGGCGGCGGCAGAACCGGCAGCAGCAGCAGCATCGCCCGGCTGCGGCCCGCGGGCCCCGCACCGGGCTGTCGCTCACCGCCTCGCCCGCCGGGGGGAACGGCGCGGAGCCGGCGGAAGGCGCACATGGGGCGGCCGGGATGAGGAGGCGCGGTGGGGCGGGCCCGGCACCGCCCGTCCCCGGCCCGGCCGGGGCACGTGGAGGCGGGGGG